>VZTO01009881.1:0-48577 GCA_013400615.1 Syrrhaptes paradoxus
CCCATACTATGTGCATTCGTGTATGCATACGTATCATGTGTTGCAGGACACTTTCTTCTTAGGAAGAGAAGCCCTAGTTCCACTTCTGCCATTGGACCCCGCAGTCAGGCTTGTACCCTCCCATGATTGCTGGGGCCCCCCCTGAACAAGCAGTGTCTGTCCCTGTCAAGGTCCTGCAGGTGAGCTCTCCAGATCAGGTTTGAGGGTCACAGCATGAGCTTGGACATAGGATGCATGAGGCTGGCAGTTGACAGTCCAGCTCTTTGGAAGAAGCTTCCCCTGGATCAAATCGCATATGTGAAGGCAGAGATGTGTAATTTTATCTTCTCATTTAAATAAAAAAAAAAAAGCTGTATGTCACATTGTTGTATCACCTTCCTGTCACTCTAGCTTGTTTTTCCTATGTAATGCCATCTTCCCATCACTTCTTCAGGAGATGCACAATCTCCTTGTTCTAGGCTGGTAAGCTCTTTTTCTAGAGCTTCTGCTTTCCAAGTTCACTATGTATTATGGAACAAATTTGTCACGACACGTGGCTTTAAAAGGTTTCCCAGAATAGCTGCACATTAATTTCACCAATAGAATAAATGTTTCCTTGTTTTCCTTGGCTTTTGCAGTTTTGAAAACAACTGAGAAATAAAACAGTTCAAAGGATAACCTTGAGTAAAATTCTTCAGGGTCAAGTATATCCACAAATATACAAAGAAGAAAATGCAGAAATAAGATGCTGAGGCTGTGGAATTAAAATAAAGGGATTCAGGAAATGCAAAGGTTAAAGTACTGATCTTCCATTGTCTTCCATTCTCTATGACTTCTTCAGTCTGTTCAAAGGTGGTCTGGCAGTATATTAATCATCAGCAATTTCTGCATCTGTTTTATCCCTTTACTGAAATAATGAGGAATTAGAGCCACGAAGATGATTAAGGGAATGGAGCATCTCCCTTACAAGGAAAGGCTGAGGGAGCTGGGTCTCTTTAGCTTGGAAAAGAGGAGACTGAGGGGTGACCTAATTAATGTTTATAAATATGTGAAGGGTGAGTGTCAGGAGGATGGAGCCAGGCTCTTCTCTGTGACATCCAGTGATAGGACAANCAGTCTTTTGTAAGACGGAATAGCCTCTGAGATGCCCAGTTGTGCTCCCTTCCGGAGTCTGGAAGTTCTGTGAGTTGCAAAAGCTTAGAACTGGAGGTAATTAGCTTTCAAGAAGAAAAATCTCATTCTTGAAGAGGCATCATAATCAAAACATTTCAGTAAAAGACAAAAGAAAAAAAAAAGAAATTAGGTTAGCTGCTCTTGTTTAAAAAGTCAAAATTCCCACTGAGTACAACAGAAACACAAACAGACCTTACAGAGCAGTCATTTCCCTTGAGACCAGAAGGTAATGAAGGTGAAGCAACAGTCCTTGAAAGCAAGCTTCAGAACTCCAGGAAACTGAAGAAAGGACAAGTTTAAATTGAATATACAGCTTGTTAACTCTTGATTTTCTATGGTGCAACTACTTTTATTCACCACTGTAAGTTCAAGGCATCCAGTTTGTTGCTAGAAAAAAATATATATATTTATATAAATCCTTCTTGGTTTTCAGTGAAAGAGCCAAGCCACACTGACACAGGCAAAATTAAAGTGATTCCTTAAAGATACCATGCTTAAACATAGATAGAAAGACACCTGTTTCACATGAAGAGAAGACAAGCATTTGTCCAGCCTGAAAAAAAAAGGCTACTTTATATGGCACACTGGGTTTTTCTGAAGATTCTACATATGATTCTGAACAATGGAAATCCAGCCTTACAAAAGCCAACACGCTTCTGAAAATTGAAATCTAGCCCTACTGAAGCCAACAGGCAAAAAATAAACCCATCTTTTTCAATGGAAAGACAAGGAAGAGGGAATTTGGGTGTTAATGCCTCCTAAAAAACGGCAAGAGCTCTGGAGTAAAATTAATACCAAAACAGTATTTTCACTGACAATTTTTATTTTTTCATTATCTAAACTAACAAAGTGCCTAGCCCTCCCAACCTTTTCACAATGTAATGAACCTAATATTTTACAAGTCTTCTAAAAATACTTTAAACAGCTACTTTTAAGATAAAAGTCCATCTTTCTCCCACTCATACATATGAGAACATATATATGTATATTCTCACACATAGGAGAACAAAAGGCCATACTACAGCAGGCTGACTTCTAACCAAATAGTGAAGATTGTCTGTCTTACAAAAGTGTTTAAGCACTGGATGGATAAAGAAAGTTTTCCCAGTCCTTATCATTGCATGCAACCTATGCTCAGATTCTGTGCTCAGATCCTTGCCCAGCCAAAGGTATCTTTAAACTGATAATAAGGTATCTTTGAATTGATAACAGCTTTTTAGTTGTTTTTTATTCCTGATGTTTTGAATCCCTTTTGAACCAATGTAAATAAATCCTCTGACATTCACAGCACCCTGTGATAAAGAATGGCAGTGTGGCTGTGGGTTACCAGCACCACTTCTTCTTTGTTTTGAACCTGCCACACACTAGTCTTGTGTTCCTTTTATAGGGCACGACACTGAACAAATATGCCCAAAATATCTTTCCCATTACAATCACTATTCTACAGATCTCTGTCATACACTTATTCAGCCATCCTTCATTTATTTTTCCTAAAGGCTTTACATTCTTGTCACACTTTTTCCTGCTCTTCCACATTTTGAAAGGCAAGGAACCAAAGCTGTACTCAGAATTCAAACTGCAGGTGCCTTATGGACTTCTGTAGCATGAAAATTTTGCTTTTTGTCCTACATTCTTTTCCTAAATAGTTCCTATCTTTTCATTACTGAACTTCACCTGAGCACTGAACTGTGTTTTCATGGGATTAGCTATTATAATGACAATCTTAGCATCCACTGCTGTCTATGTCAAGTTGTGTGTATCTCTTTCCCCACGTGCATCCCTCCTCATTTGTCTAAACTGAACTTCCTGGCCTGGTCCTTAAAATACGAGTCTTAGGAGATTCTTTCACAGTTACTCACAACTAGTCTTTGCGTCACTATTCTGCATGGTTTAGTTTCATCTGCAAACTTTGTCACCTCTTCCAGACCACTAAGATGAACGCTGTATCTGACATGGGGACTGAGCCTGTCATGATTCACCTTTTTTTTTCAGATAGATTTATGCAATATAAACTAACCACCTGAGCTGATTTACATACTCCTGGATGTCTCGCTGAAGCAGAATACCCTGGGGGAGAAGATAAATCCATTCTGCTGACATTATTCAAGGAAATGGTGGTACATTTGTCCTCTATACTAATTTTCCCCAATACAACTTCCAGTTGCCCGGGTATCTCGGGGAACAATGCCAAGACAATAACTCCAAGGTGCCACTGGTGTCCAGATTCAGCTGTATGGTACTGAGTATGAGGAAACTGAGTTATCTACTCTACTGTTCCTGAAGGTGTCAAGGACAATACTTTGTCTGGAAATCTTACACTGCAGAAGCCAGAGTTTTCTTTTGATGACCAGAATGTGTACTATTTTTTACATACTAGAAAATATATCAGAACGATGATACAGATTTCTGTATGTTTTCAGTATATGATCTGTAGACTTTCTCTACAGGACTCAAGTGTTGTTCTGCTGATACACTGGGTCCCCTTATGGAAAATTAATGAGGCCAAGAAAATCAACTTTAAAGCATACAGTATTTGTTGTACATAGCTAGTGAGCAAAGGTATAAATTCACATTTTTCTCCTCATAAATGCGACTGTCTTCCAGTTGAAACAATCTTCTGCTGATGAAAGCTAATTTATAATGCCTCCTATATTCTTCAAATATTTTTTCATTATCATATAAAATGCATAAAAGTCAGACATATGTGCACACAGGCATACAGATGTATAGAGATTTGAGAGGTTGGCTTTCAAACTACCTTGTATACTGACAGATAACAGATTCAGTAAGGTGAGGAATGACATCAATGAAAGTTTTAGTAATCACGAAATGCTTGCATGCTACTGCACTGTAAGAGAATTATTCCCTTTCAACTTCATAAACCAACAAAGAAAACAAACCTGCTGCTGGGTAAAGAAATAATCACGAAAGCTTGAGAAGGTAGAATCATAAGAGCAAAAGGACCACTCCTAGATAGAGCTGATACGCTTCACACTGCAACAGCCTTTGGAATAACCTGGAGCACTCTTCTGAAGCCTGGTTGTGAATATAGAGCCATGTGCACTAGAGGAATACTTCACTGCTGAGTGCAATATGGTTACATAGAGAACTGCATGAAGTAGAGTGATTAGACCTATGCTTTCCTTAAGCTTTTGTCATGCCGAGTATCTTTTGGATATATTCTTGCAATTCTGAAAGCCTTAACTTGCTCAGTGCTTTGAAAGGGCAGCATAGTTCCATCACATGGGTTTACCTCCTAAATCACAGTCTAGACTAACAATCCCATTAATATCATCCATACGAAGCATTTCCCACTCACTGTTTGCTAGTTGCCTCAGAGAAGTCAAAGAAATTGTTTGCGTTAAACAGATGCACTGAACCTGGGTTTCTTTCCTTTCAGATTTTACATTCCTGCATGCTGCATACTTTTGAAGGGCAAGGAATGGCAAGGTCTCAGCAGCTTAGTGCTGAGCTTTATTGAGTCACACTTGCACAGCTCTCTATCTTGGAGAATATTGACAAGAATAACAACATACCCTGAGGTTTTTAAGTTTTCAAATCCAAGAAACCTGTATTCTCTTACAGTCAGATAAAGCTAAGGATAGAACGGAAAGTGTGTGGCTATAAGGGATTTTCGGTCTTCCTGACCTAACTAGTGCTGACCACGTTCTTAATGATTATCTTAACATTAGGCAAAATGAACAGTTCACACCCACTCAGAAAATTTTTTAGTTTTAGAGAAAAATGTTATAC
Source organism: Syrrhaptes paradoxus (assembly GCA_013400615.1). Classification (NCBI taxonomy): domain Eukaryota; kingdom Metazoa; phylum Chordata; class Aves; order Pterocliformes; family Pteroclidae; genus Syrrhaptes; species Syrrhaptes paradoxus. Next base: position 4,906 of record VZTO01009881.1, read on the forward strand.
AACACAGAGTTCTAGAGAAAAGCTCTAAACAACAAACAAATACTAAAAATACCAGAAGGCTCAGTGTCTTGAATTCCTAGGAAAGAGAGCCAGAACAAGAGCTCTTAAGACTGAAAACCTCCATCCAGGTGCTGTGTGCTCAAGAAGAAAGGTAGGAATAAAAATGCTTCAATGTCTCTGAGACTGGAATTCAATGCAGATTTTTTTTTTTCTGCAGGAAATAACACCTTGAGTACTTTAGTAATCAGTCTACTCCACCATCTTTGCTGATATTACCTGCAGGATGAATATACATGCTGCCAAAAGCGGTAGCCCTGGCTGCTCTTTTTTTCCCTTGGCTATTTGTGCCTGCACAGTTAAAGAGACCCAGGGAACTGACCTGGCTAAAGGATAATCTCTTTCCCGACTAAACCAGTTTCAGATGGATCATATTCCTCAGGTAATTCTTGTTTCACCTGCCACACAAAGCCTAATGCTGTCTTACGGAAGGCATGAAAATGCTTCTCCAGTTTGTCGTTTTGGAGGTTTGCAAAACTTTTATGACACAACCAGCACATTGCGAGTTGTGTGATGGGATATGTCAGATGTTCTATGATACAGTTCACACAGTATGTGTTGTGTGACTGGATTCTTACATGGAATCCTTGTGTTTAACAGATATTTTATATATTCATATTGCATTGAATATTTTACCTTGTTTCATATTTTGGGAATAATTTGTTATATGCATATATGCACAGATATTGTACTGCTGTTGATGGGAAAGAGTTTAGCTTGCAATTGCTGTGGAAGCTGAATAAGATACATATTACTGTTAATTGTAATTCCCTTCTGATTTGCATTAATTTTCTTCTACATCAAAAAGGGGCATCCTACTAACTTTCTATCCATCAGCCAGTAACCAGTGGATTCTTTTCCCTGCACCATAATTCTGTGAAGATTTTCCGAAGCTCTAAAAAACATCTCATCCCACATTTCCATAATAACATTTAAATATTTCCATAATAACCATTTAAATAACATTTATCTGAACTTAATCTAGATTTAGGAAATGGTACAATGTGTATAATTTTTTATTTACTCAGTAACACCCGCCTATTTTCTCATCCTTCAAACAAATGGGGGGGTGTGGTATAATATATATACAGGCAAGAACTGTCAACGGAATATTAAATCTTGCAGAAAATTGCATTTCTAGGGAAGTACACATCTTGCTTTGCAGCACTGAATCACTGCTTTTCCGCATTGTGCCAACAGCGATAGATGCCAGGTGAAGACAACTCCCTTGGTTTATTTGTTGTCATTAGGCAGATCTGGGCAGCTCCCTGCTTTGGGTGTTAACGAACAAATTTCTGCTTAGGTCTCCACTGCAAGAGGAGCCTCAGTGCCTAAATCAAGACTTTCAAATTCCACCCAGAGACATCGTAAGAGTTTCTAAGCTGCACTGCACCCTGCCCCACTGCTTTGTGTATACAACTGAGGGAGAGTGCACATATTCATTAGTGAAGGAAATATATTAAGTACTGAAGGAAGAAATAAACTAAGTTGATCTATTTGGCACTAATCAGAGCTAAAACCAGAAGGACCTCCTTTGTACTCCAAACTGTCACAGCCAAATGTGAAGCTGTTGGCAATTGACCATCAGTCTATCATTTAAGTAAATGCTCATTTACCCAAGTTCAGTTTGAAGGGTGCCTACCAGCAATCTTTTAACACTTTCCATCTATGTATACAGCACACTAACTAGCAAAAAAACCTCAGTTCTTAGACAAAATGGCAGCATGATTTCTTTCCCTTTATTGAAGAATCAGTATCCATGCAAATTTGTGAAGAAATTACAATCAAATGGAGTTTGTTTCCGTAAGTGGCACTTCATTGTCTCCAAGAGCAGAGATGTAATACTGTAAAACATACACTGTATTTTAATATCTACAGCTGCAGACCTGTCCTCAAATTATCCAATCCACATCTGTTTATACCAGCTGAGGATACCAGACAGCTGATCCATCTGTCCAGAGCTGTGTACATTCATTCATCACTTTCTCATTCACATCTCCACTATGTTATTCTTGTGTCACCAAATACCATCACACTCACCTGTCATTACTCACAGAAAGGAGAGAGTTTAAACTGTACAATCAGACTTCTTTCAGTTGCTTACCAGCCCTAAAAATTATGTCAGGGCTTTTTGTCTTGTGCTTTATTCTCATCAGCCTGACATTATTTGGAGGGGAGGAAGGTGGAGGGGGGCAGGCGGAAGTCCCTTCACTGACTTAACAGTTTGCCTGGCTGATGTGAACTGGATTGGACTGTGATGATAATAAGAATAGCTCAATTTCAGATTACAATCCCTTAATCAAATCTCTACCTGATGTTCAGTGATGATACACCCTTGGAGCCTGATGTTGTATCTTTACAGCGCAAATGAGGGCTCCGTTCACACATGAATTAACACACAGGGCCATACAATGCTTTCGGTTGAAATGGACCCCGGAGGTCACTTAGCCCCAGCTGACTAGCAGGACACAGACGTCCCTCTAAGCCTCTCGGGGTTTTTGAGTGACACAGTGTAAGGAAGCACCACTTTTCTCCCAGTGTATGTTAAGAAATACCTCAAGAATCTGCTGTAGGGATCAAAACGGGCCACCTTACTCGCTAACACAACAGCTTATTGTTGTTGTTGTTTCTGCTGTCCCTGGTACCGAGGAGCCGCACACCGCGGCCGGGGCCCAGGGCTCTGGGCAGCACCGCGGCCGCGGAGGCGACGGGCGCGTACGGTCCTGCCAGCCGCGTCGGAACGCGGTAAAGCCGCCCGGAATTGATTTTCACCTAAACATCTTTCTTTATGCAGCACCGGCCGTCTCCACAACTGCAGCGACGAAACAAGGCCCCGCGAAAGCCACTCAAAGCGCTACAGCGCCATCACCATTCACCCCAGCCCCCACAACATGCCTCCTCGGCCCACGGCGCACCTCCTCCCCCCTCCCGCTCGGCCAGCCGCGCTCCCGACGAGCACCGCGCTTTCCGTCACCGTCTCCCGCTCTCCCTATTGGTTGGCAGGGGTTGCCCTCCCCCCCCCTCTTCCCGCCGGTCTGTCGCCGCCCTCTGGCGTCGGGGTGGCGAGATGGCGGAGGAGGCGCGGAGGATGGAGGGTGATGTGGAGGACGGCGAGCTCTCTGACTCGGACTCCGACATGCCTGGCGCCGGCTCCCCCACAGAGCTGCAGCAGGTGAGGAAGCGGAGATGTCAGGCGGTGAGACCTGGGCACTAGCTGGAGCCGCGCCGCCCCGGGGGACGGGCCGCGGAAGGCCCAGCCGGGAGAGCGCACCGACAAGCCGCAGGGCCCTGCCGCCGCCCGTGATGCTTCTCTGCCGGCCGGAGGGCAGGAGGCTCTCCGCGGACCCGCTGGCCACCGGGGACGGCGGAGCCAGGGCGGTGCACGGTGCCTGCGGAAGGCGGGGCCCTGTGCGGCCCGGGCGGCTGGGTCAGGGGCCTTTCCCCAGGGCTGGTTGCTGTCCTGGGCCAAGGAATGGGCTTGTTCCTGTGGTGCCCGGTCGTGTGGGACAACGGCCTGGTGTCGCGGGGCGGGGAAGCTTTGGTTGTTGCTAGGCTGTGGGTTTAGTGAGCAAGGGAGAGCGCTCACCGGTGCCGTTGGTCGCTTCAAGAACAATAGAAACGAGCCGTTGTAAAAGCGCGTGAAAGCAGTGACCGGCGATCACCGCTTTCCCTGGACTTTACAACTCTTCTGCATCTGTGAATTGCTGAAGACGTTATTATTTCCGAGAGTTTCATATTGTTTCCACGTTAGGGCGTGCTTTGAAGCTTACGAGGAATTTCTGGGGTTACGTGGGCAGGAAAAAATTCCAAAACAGAATGGATCGATTTATATGTCACTGTAGGTATAAGGAATGAGTTACTTTGATTCTTTGGCAATATACTTCTTTGCTTTATGGAGCACATTTTAAGTTAAAGCTTTGTATTTCATCACACAGTAAAATAAGTTGAAGATTTCTGTTCTCTGTTTGCTAACAGGAGGAAGAAAAAATGGTGCCATAATGTTGGTAAAAGCAATAAGGTTCACCTGAAACTGAAGGGAGAGATCTTAAAGATCATGGGATAGCATGTAACTTTGTGATATGAAATCAGTTAGGGAAAAGCTGGAATTATAAGTAAGGAAAATGCGTACTGCAGGTTATCGTAGATGATGTGGCCAACAGTTTCCAGCAGTTGGGAATAAAAATTCTGGGTTATGTTATCCATGGTGCTTTCTCAAGTTATGCACATTTGAGCAGGTTTGGCTTTCATATTTAAGTTCGTTTGTCAAGTGTATGGGGAAAAAGCATTTCTTGAATATTCTTACAGCAATGAGACTTTTTTGTGAAGTATGTTGAAATCTTCAGGGTTTTTGTCCTAATTATTAAAAAGCCATAGTAAATATGTGATGTCTTGTTTTAAAGGAAGGAAACCCTGGTTCTTCTCTAAGGTACTGCTGTCCCCACATAGTTATGTGCTATCCTGATTGAACCATAATCAAAATACAGTGTTATCTTCTCAAAGTCTGAGCAGCATACAAGTTTTGTGGGTTTGGTTTTGATTTTTTTTGGTCATTTTTTCTTAATTTGTATTCTTTTCACTTGAGTCTCTGGGAACACTATTATGGTTGCAGATCACTACTCTTGATCCCTTTCAGACTCCAAAGAGAATATTAATTTCTGTGCTGTTGAAAGAACTTCTGCTAAGTTGCTATGGTGGGTTGTTGTTTTTTTTTCTAACCTTTCTTAGAACTGCTGTTCATGTTGTGTCTTTCTCAGATTTGGGAATTTTAATAGCTTTTCCCATCTCATAATAATTGTAATTTCATTCAACAAAGAGTACGTTAAGTAGATTAGTAACTCCTGATATGTGTTTTCTGTAGCAGCCATGCTGTCTTTCATATACAAGCATTCAAAATACAGAAGTTTCATAGGATGCTCCTGTCAGCTGTCAGGTTGCTCATAGAGGACTGCCCAAGCAGTCATATGAGTCAAAATTAAGTTTACTAGCTAATGAAATCTTTGATATGACTTGATAGTTCTTTTCATTTACAAGAATTAGTTAAATTAATGGACATTTACTTTTTCACTTCAGAAATCACACGATGGCAATGATCCAGGCAGACCATTCCAGAGTAGCATTTCTTCATGTATACCAAGTGTTCCTTACCGAACAACCAAAAGTGTGGATTCAAGTGATGAAAGCTTTTCTGAATCTGATGATGACAGCTGTCTGTGGAAACGAAAACGACAGAAGTGTTTCAACCTTCCTCCTGCTAAATGTGAGCCTTTTCAACTTAGCCAGAGCCACCAAAATCAAACTGCTGTAGGTGGTAAGAAGGTCAACAACATTTGGGGTGTAGTGCTTCAGGAGCAGAATCAGGATGCAGTGGCTACTGAACTTGGGATTCTAGGCATGGATGGTAGTATTGACAGAAGCAGACAGTCTGAGACTTACAATTATTTATTGGCTAAAAAGCTGATGAAAGAAGCTAAACAAAAGGACGCAGAGACTTTAGATAAAGAACTGGATGAATACATGCATGATGACAAGAAAACGTTGCCAGCAGAAGAAGAAAATGGGCAAGGCGTTCTCAAACGAAAGCGGCCTGTAAAAGATAGACTGGGTGAAAGACAAGAAATGAAATATAAAGGAAGGTATGAGATAACAGAAGAAGATTCAGAGGAAAAAGTGGCAGATGAAATTGCTTATCGGTGAGTTTAATAACAATATATCTTCACTTCTGTAAGTATTGGTAAGCTGTTGATGGAAGAGAAGGGGGAAAGGGGGGAGGCTTTCTTACTGCTAAATATGTAAGGTGTCATACCAGATTACAAAAAGCATGAGTTCCTCGTGCTTATTTCCAAAATCCTGGGATTAAAATACAGCATTATGGCTGGTATCTTGTAAGAGCATCCAGTAACAATTTTTTTTTTTTTAAAGATCCACCTAAATGGATTGTTACTTGAGAACAATGGCAAGGAACAGCACTGTCATGTGTCCTGGGTTAAGCTGAGACAGAGTTAACTTTCTTTGTAGTAGCTACCAAGAGGCTGTGTTTTGGATTTGTGCTCTGAAGAAAGCTGATAAAAAATGATGTTTACGCAGCTGCCAAGGTCTTTCAGCTTCTCTGCCTGTCTGCAGACCGGAGAAGCTGGGAGGGAGCACAGCCCCAGTTACTAGCCCAGGATTTGATCCTAGGTTCAGGATTGAGACCCAATGTGGCCAATAATCTATTCCATAACATACACATCATGCCCAGTATATAGTTGAGGACCCTGTAGAAGATCGTCCCTTTTTGGTTCTGGATCGCTTTTGCTCTGGGTCATCTCGCTCCAGGTGGTCCCTCTCCCAAGGCCTTCTCTCCCCCCGGTCAGGTCTTGGTCTGGGATGCTTGGACTATTATCTCTGTTCTTTGAGTTCGATTTCGGGACTCTCCCTGCGCTGGGATTGTTAGCCGGGAACAGGCTGAGCCTTGGTCATTGGGTGGGGGGGGCAGTATCACTGTGTATCACTCATTTGTATATAGTATTATTTTCAATATTATTATAGTTTAGTTATTAAATTGTTCTTATCTCAACCCACGAGTCCTTTTTTCCCTTTACCCCTTTAATTCTCTCCCCTATCCTCGTGTGGGGGGGGGGATTGGGTGAGTGGGTGTGTGTGAGTTGATCCCCAGCCAAGGGCAAACCCATTATATCCTGATACAGATTTTGTAGTGTCTTTTTCAGGAGGTACCCCGTGAGCAAATACATGTCTTTGGAGTTGGACACCAATGAACATGTGCTGTGGTCACCAAGAAAATCTGCCTAAATTATACATCTTTGATGGCTTGGAATGTGTAGTGTTTTGGAGAACACAGCTTCTGAAATAGACATTAACATGGAACATGCTTGTCTGAAGAAAATGTTTTGCTGGTGTTGTAACCAAGAGCTGTGCCAAGGTTAGGCAGCAGCACTGAAATCAAGCCTTGCCTGTTTCTGTGTTGTGAAATGGCACTGCAGTTCTGTGCTAATTTATGGAAGCCGGTGTTGGGGTTACCAAGTTCCAACCATATGCACACTTACTGCTATCCAATTCTTTTCACAATTGGGCTATTTAGTTATTATACGCTGATCTGAGTCAGAAAACTTATCTGTCCAAAAGCCTGTTGCTTTTTCTGAAAAGTTAGTTTGCAGACACATTCCTGAACTAATTTGCTGCACAGTTTCCTTTGAGCTGGCACTGACAGCACTGGACTGATGATGTACGGAAGGGTCCATGACTGTAGTAATTCTTACTTGGATTGACTTAAACGGCCACAGTGCTTTTTCAGTAGTGCAAAGGAAGAAAATTATGTTAAATAGGGAACAAGTGTTACAAGATTTACTGACGGTTAGCTTGATGCTCGAATAAAACATTGGTTTATTGATCATTGTTGATTTCTTACGTGTGATACTTAGTATTGCCAGATGCTGTAATACACCAATTAGACAGTTATTAATGCTGTTACAAATTCTTGGTAGCTTTTCATTTGTTAATTTGAAAACTTTGAGCATGTCTCTTGTAATAAACTTTTCTTTGTTGTATTGAGCTTCATGAAAACAGGGCACCAGCCTCTTTTTTTCTAATTGTTTACAGTAGTAGTGGTGCTGAACTGCATCAGTAGGATTGTGGTTATACACATCACAGCACTGTTGTTTGATCTGCACTGTGCCATCTGTGCCTGGATTCATAACCTTTTGTTGTGCTGGCTCACACAGTGAACAGAAATCAGATATTTCTGACTCTCTTGTGCCTTTTTTTGGACTTTACCTCACTCAGTTACTGTTGCAGTGCACAGCTGCTTGTTAAAGCACATGTACAGGGGGACTGTGCAGGGCCAGAATGAGCACTCAGTGGAGATTTGACTGTTTAAGCTGCCACTGCTAGAACAGGAGGTCTGTTTAACCATCTCTCTAAGGAATCCTGGTTATCTTAAAGTTCTCTGCATTTTTGAGAAACTTTTCCACCTGTTCTAATAATTCACAATTTGGAAGTCAATCCTATGAATATTTAAGAAAGCGTTTACCTTCTATTGCCTTATGATTTATTGAACTCAGTGAGATTAAACACAAAGTATAAAGTTAAGTGGGTTAGGTAATCCTTTTCATGATTTGGACAATTGTCACTAAAGTGTGAGTTTTAACATTTCATTTCAGGTAACTTCAGTCATACAATTGAAGCAGCTGAAGCTATTGTGGTTGTTCTAAATAGTTTTCCACATCGGTGGTCAGACACTTATTATGCAGTCACTGTAACCTATGCAACTTTATGGCAGAGCAATGTCACTTCGAGTGTTTAGGCTAGACAGTGGTCTTCAAGAAATTTTGATAACAATGGTGGTCTGGTCCCTCAAGTGTTAAACCACTGAGCTGTAGTGCTTGGGACTGTGCTTAATGAGAAACTTTGTCATTAAAAAATGCGAATTTAGTATATGTGGTATTGATTTGTGGGCTTCCAATGTTTTCCAATGGGAGTGTGTACTTTGGCTTGGTGAATTGGTGCTGTATAAGCCTCACTCTTCATGTAGACTCAAATGAAAATTTCTTTATGAGGACACTGTTGCTAACAAAATAATACAATTTAACTCAGTAATATTGCAATTTTTTTTTCTTATTTGCCTTTCATAGGTTATCATAGATAAGTTAAGAGACCAGTTTCTATTTTAGCATGTAGGTGTGTCTCACTGGCACATGATACAGGGGAACTTCTGCACTTACTAGTATTTCTGATTAATTGTTGATTTAACTGTAAAAAGTGCTGTAATTTTAACTGTTAATGCACAACAGACTTTTATAATTTAATTGCAGAGATTTATACAGGTCTTTGCAGTTTCTTATTTGTTTTATCTTTCACACAGCAATAGAAGAAAAATAATCGATCAATGCATTTTCTTTGAAACAAATTTTTTAAATATATGCTTTAGAAAAAACTATTCCTCAGAAGCTCGGTATTTTGAAATTTGATTCAAGAAGCCATTGAAACACACTTAAATGTGTAGACTCTCTTAATTTTAGCACAGTTTTATGTCCTACAGAATGAATTATTCTTTATGGAAGTTCCATGGTCAGTTGTATTTGAGAAATTTTACTCACAATAGATGTGCCTTTTTTTTCCTCCTTTCAGGCTTTGTGAGCCAAAGAAAGATTTGATTGCCCGGGTAGTGAAAATAATTGGGAAGAGAAAAGCTATCGAATTGCTTATGGAAACAGCTGAAGTGGAACAAAATGGTGGACTGTTCATAGTGGTAAGAAAAATGTGATATTGTGGGGTTGGAACACACACACGTAACTTTTTACTTGTAGAATATTTACGTAGTACTATCACACAGCTTTCATACTGGACAGGTTTTCCCAGAGTTTCATGGCCTTATGTTGCCATGAAACTTGCTTAATAGGTACTAATGTAGTCCTTAACTTTTTGTGCTGAGATGAGTATCTGATTTGCAGTGATAACATTGTATGTATTCCTCTACCTTCCCTTGGGATCTTCCCCTGACAGATTTAAGAGTGAACGATTTTGAAGCTTGAGTAAATGCTTGTAACGTTAGGATCCAGGTGAAGCCTTTGACACATTGCTTCAGTAAGTCAGGTGGACATTTGACAGCACTGGCCTATGTACTGGGTTAATCAGCATGCCATTGGACATCAACATATGAGTAGTGAGCATTTCTAATGTCACATTTGAAGAGTAACTTTAGAAAGGGAATCTGTTAGCTTTGTTAGAGAACCATTGGCTTGTGTATCAGAAGTTCAACCACAAATAAAACATAGCTAAGGCTGTTTTTATGTAATAGCTAACACAGGAGAACTTAATTTTTTTTAATTCTGTCTCAATACAAAGAATTTTCTTAGATGCTATTTTTATATCATCACTTATGTATTAAGCTCGCTGTTACTAATTTACGTGTTCTCTATTAAGAATGGCACCAGGAGAAGAACACCAGGAGGTGTCTATTTAAATCTGCTGAAGAACACACCTAGCATCAGAGAAGAACAAATCAAGGTAAAATTGTTAGGTGCAAATGATTGTCCAAAGTAATTTTTTTTTTTTCTAGCAAGTTTAACTATCTTCCAGAGAGACCAGCTTTCGCATTCAAAATTTAAGGGAAAAGAAGTTATGAATTGTCATTCACACTAGGCAGAGAGAACACCTGTTACATACTAGCAGTCACAAAGGATAGTGAGACTGTAGAGTCTGAGGAGATAAAGGCTGGATGTTCCTTAATTTGTACATGCCTTACAGCAATGTTATCTGCACTTGTCTTTCTCCCTTTGGAGATGTGCATCATTGAGCAAGGATTGGATGGTGTTCTCTTAATAAAATATTTTTGTCCTGTATAGCTCCAGCTGTAGCACCAGGCAGTATTTCCCAGTAAGTCAGATAGTGATCTGAACCTAGTCTAAATTGCTCACAGGCCTCATCTGTGGTACTCATCAAATTAGTTTTGACAACTTGTAAGTATTATTGCCTTTCCTTATGAAATAGACTGAGATAGTATTTTCTTCATTCTGTTAAAAAACTTGATTTTTTTTTTCAGGGTATTTTCCACCTTATTAAAGTTTTTGTTAAAAGAAAGAGTCGCTTGTTTTACTTGCAAGTGGCTACAGCTCACTCTGTAAATCATCCTAGTATCTGATACTAGGAATTGAGAAACAAGTCAGCATGAACTGTGATTGTCTGATTTATGTTAAGAAAAAAAAAAAAAACAACCCACTTTTCAAAAGCTTACAGTGATCACAAAAAGTTGCAAGTTTGATCAGTTTACCGTGTTACAAAAAATAAAAATTTACCCTTCTACCATTCTTCAAAAAAATTCTTCTGCCCCTCTTCCATGAACTTGTAATTGCATGTCCTATTCTTCTCTTGGTGATACTGGCAAGTGTTTAGTGAGGCAGTGGTTTTAAGTCAGGTAATGGTATAAGACATCACTTGTCATACAAACCTGCAAAGTATGTGTAATCCTGTCATCATGGAGGTTGTCATGTGTACAAATGCTTAGCACTTGACTTGCAGGTTTTGGGGAGAAAAAAAAAGCATTAATGTTATCTATATTCAATTTATGTTTTTTTAAAAAATAAGCAGGGAAAGAAAGGCATGCAGCAGCATTTAGCTCTGCTGCTTGATATCATCCCGCCTGAAATATGAAGGGGAGTTGTAACAGTCGTATTTTGCAGTAGAGAAGATGTTAACGGGCTTCACAGGTCTTTTGACAGAAAAGAGCGTGAGACCTGGACTCAAATTTTAACATGTAGGAAAATTTCCTCAAGTTGTCATAGAACCTTTCGCTGAATTTTCTCTACAGGTCCCTTTGTATGGTAGCACAACCCTCTGGTTTACCACCCATACCTCCTAGTTTTGTACCATCAGCAAACTTGAAAACTTAGTAATACTTATTTACATCAATTTTGAGATGGATAAGAAATTATATAACAGAATTATTTAAGTGCCGTCTGTCCTCTTATTTCTACTATCAATAATGTGTATCTTAGTTAAATATTATTGAACAGTATTTGTAATAAAAAAATTTACTACTTTGTTTTCTTTATGAAACACTAGTAAAATTAATATGACAAACTTTTTGTTTTATTCAAGGAAATATTCTATCTGGAAAACCAAAAGGAGTATGAAAACAAAAAAGCTGCTAAGAAGAGGAGAATACAAGTTCTAGGAAAGAAGATGAAAAAAGCCATTAAAGGGCTTAACCTGCAAGAATATGATGATGCATCTCGTGAGACTTTTGCTAGCGATACGAATGAGGCTCTGGCTTCCCTGGATGATCTACAGGAGGGGCATCATGAAGCAAAGATGGAACCTGAAGATATTATTGAAATTGATAATGCTCACGATTTGGAGATTTTCTAGTTACTAATGTTCTTGGTAACAGAGTCTCTATAAAACATATTAAATGAGCCTTTCTTATAATCTCATGGCTTCTTGTTTTCATAAGCTACAGAAACATGGCTAATATTTGATGCTAAAGAACGTGACATAATTCTTAGCTAAATTTAACAGCACGGAAGATGTTAATTGTCCTATTATTTGTTTGCCGACTCCTCAAAATATGTTAAGTTTTTTCTAGATAACAGCTCTGGATCACCATGTTTGTTCCTTAGGAACCTTTTTTAGCCACATGTTAGGTTTAGGAATTAAGGCTATGTTTTAACCAAAAAACTTCATATTTAATTTGCTGAAGCTGACGAAGTCATCAAGTGAGCAGTACTCCTCATTACAGTTGAACAGAAAAAAACAGTATAAAGTTAATCTTGATGTAAAAGATCGTGTGTTCTTAATATGGCAGTGTGTTGACAAGATAACAATGTTTATAGGATTAAGATCTGTAAAAACAGATTGGTTTGTCAAACTTAATTTTAATAGTCAATGATCTTTGAATAACAACCTCATAAATAAGCACTGTTGAGCAATATATGTTTTAAATTTCTGCAGCTGTTTAATCCTTTGTGTAATAATAGCAGCTTGAACTTGCTAACTATTCTGTCTCAACTTTTTCTGAGATTAGACACACACACAACTTACACAGAACTTTATGTTTGAAAACAAATCTAACTGAATGCTTTCTGAGTAGTGAGATTTTACCAATCTGTGTTCTCAAGGGTCTGTAGACTCTACATGCAGGTATAAACCGTTTACCTTGCAATTCTTGTTTCCACGCTTCTTCTCATGTGTGCAGTAGCATAAAGTAATGTGCTTTAAACTTGCAGAAGTTCAGAAGTTTTTCTAAGCTGACTCTTTAAGAAAACAATAGTGTGCAAAAGGTGACTTTTTAACTTGAGACAGAAGGCTGTTTAGTTTGCAAGGTCAGTTGAAGACAACTTTTATGTTGAACGTTATTTTTAATACAACCCAAGAACATGTGCAACATTGATATGCATGATGTCTAAAATGCTTAGTCACTAATAAGTTGTGTTTTCTGTGGCTAGACACTGTTTTCCAGTATAAAATATTTCTGAAATACTAATGAATTAAGTCACTTTCATACCCAGCACCCAACTTCTGCACCTAAGTTTTGTTTGCCTGGAGTCCTTGGATTTCAGAAGTAAACTACATCACTAAAACACATAATGAAGTTATAATATTGAATAATTCAGTACTGTCAAGAGCTGGTATTTAAAGGACTACAATATTTGAAGAAGGAGTTCTTAAACATAGAGCACATTCCATTATATGCTTTACTAGATTTAATTGGAGTTTTGACTACTGCATTTTTCTGTCAATCTGCCAGAGGTCCCTACTGTTAAGAAGTTACTCATCAGATGTGAGGCATGCATTTGCTGGCAGTAGTTGCTCTTGCTGAAATAACAGAAGGTTTTGATTTGTTCATTAGCTTTCCTAACAAACCTGTGATGGTCAAAGTACTAAACTGATAACTCGTTTAAGGGAAGCTGAATTTTGTACGATTTAATTAGTTTGGGACTCTACTATTTGATCCTAGTTTTGAGATCTGCTTAAGAATGTCTTAGCAATTTTCTGCATAGAATCAGCAGATTTTAATGGTGGTTTAAGTGAATTGTTATTGTTGTGTAATTTGCTGCTAATGAACACTGTGTATTTTTAAAATGTTAATATTTTTAATATTGATTTCCCAGGTCAGGGGTACTGAAACAATGTGTAAAGTCTTCTCTTTAGCAAAAGGAGGATGACACAGTGTCCATTCCTTCCTCCCAGTGTCTGACTAACTAGCCTTTGCTTATCTTCTGTATTTTCTCTCTTTTTTTTTTTTTTAACAGAGTCCTTTCAAAAGGAAACCTCTTCAAAACAATGAGCAACTTGTCTTCATTCTGATTACGCCAGTGATTTCTTTATCTTTGGTATCAAAAATATTGCATTAAGTAGCACCAGTTTTTGTGTAGTACTATAGTGGCTGCTGTCAAGCTTTGGTTGGTTAGTGGAGTCACGGGGCTGATCCATCTCTGCAGCCTGGCACAGGCCCCTGCACTCTTCTGTGGGATGCATCTGCTTGTGCTGTTGCACGATGGTGGCAGCCTGGGAGCAGCCACATCATGAGTCCATGTGTGACAGAGTTTCAGTCTTGTGCCAGCAAGCCTTAGGTTGAGTATGGGTAATGCTGAAGCTGAGGAGCACAGGGCTTTGGATTCTGGTGCTGCGGTCACCGTAACTTCCAAAGGGATGGATACAGATGTGCAAGGGTGAAAAAGAGCAGGCTGTGACATTCCTGCGTATTGCTGTAGATCTGGCTCTTTTCTCTGTATCTGACTGAGTTTGCTGGAAGGTTGTTGAGAAGGATGCAGTAGTGATCATCAGAGGAAGATGAAAGCTTTTTATTCCTCCCTCTTGATTTTCTTCCCCCAAAACTGCAAGAGTAGGAAGCATGGGTGAGGCTAGAGGTTTTCTCGCTCGACTCCTACATGTTTGACTTTTTCAGTCTGTCCTGAGCTAGTACTTGCAGAGATAGCAGCTTTGTGGTGCTTTTAGTTGACTATGGCTTGCACTCAAACTGGATTCTGTGGGCTGTGTTTTGTTTGGGAACAGATATGGCTGGCTGTTTAGACTTTAGTAGCTGATGTTTTACAGATCAAAATGCAAATACAAGGGTTAGGTTTTGTGTTCTTAAGTTTCTCCAATGGGCAGATGTGATTGAAGCATCATCTTTACTGCAAATGTAGACTGTGTACTTCTGGGACAAATATTGTCCTCCATCCCTCAAGCTAGAGCAGTGTAATAAGCCATCTCTGTCATGCCTGAAGGAGACGGTGAAAATGAGGGGAATGTGCTCTGGTTTGAAAACAATGCTTGCTTGTAACCAAAGACATTTTTCTTCCTTATATCCCAAATTCAAATAAGAAAACAATGCTTTTTGGTATCACAGGAAAACTAATTTATTAATGATTCAGTTTTATAGGGGATCATGAAAGCATCACTTTAAGTGTAATTGCAATATTACAGATTCTCCTTCTGCTTCCAAGTAGATGATCTCATTAAAATGTTTTTATGTCCTCCAGGCTTGTTAACTGCTATTCGCCAAAATTCTCAAGCAAACAAGAATGACCCAGAGCTTACTGTGATGCCTTGCAAAGTAGATACGAAGAATAATTTGAATTTAAATGTAGTGATAGTGAGATCAGAAAGTTTTTTTGTACTGTGTGCAGCTTAATAGTTGTCCCATATTCCCCAGTGCTGGGGTATCTGCAGCAGTTTATGGAATCCAGTTCCAGATGTCAAGCCAGGTGGCAATGTTTTGCTGTTCTCTTTGTACCATCTTCATAGCGCTATCAGAACATCTTATCCCAAAGCTTCTCACTGTCTGAAACCTTTTATTCTGTTTTTCTTTATTTTGATCATAATTAAAAAAAAATAAAAGGAAGTGTACCTCCTTTGTTCTGTTATGAGAAACAGAGATTCATGCAGGGTTATTAATTCTATAGGTAGGTTTGTTAAGGACTGTGTGGTTTCTGGAAGATCTACGAGGAGACAAGCAGAAGGAGAAAACAGCAGCAACAAGATATAAAGGTGATTGGAAAAGTGAATGAAAAGGAAGTGACTAATGACAATTGCTGTGATGGAGAAGTTGAATTTCGTGTACTTTGTTAGAGTAAAGATGTGGAGGGGTAGACTGGGTAATAAAGAAAATTATGAGTTTTTCAAAAGGTGTTTTGTTTCAGTCTGTCATAAAACTTTGCTATGGTAACCCTCATTACTTATCCCCTTAACTTATGCCATCCTCTGCTGTGGCTGTTTTGACACAGAAAGGTCTGCCAGAAGCACTTTTTAAAGCTCTGTTTATTTCAATGTATAGAAGAGAATTGTATTTCTGGTTCCAGTGAGAGGTTACTTGGTACTCCACTCCTGTTCCTCATTGTTACTGGTGAGCAGCACAGCACAGATCGAAGTCTATTTCTGAACTGCTATGGTACTTCAGTGATTCTGGGAGTATCCAGTCTTGGAGCCTTTGCATCATAGTTTAAGGGATTCAAGAAACTGAAAGAGACAATGATTACAATTTCTTAGGACCACTTCTTGGAGTCACCAGGCAGTTGGAGAGCATATTGCAGTGACAGCCTTACACAGTGGCAACCTTTACAGCAACTGTGGCTTCTTGATTATTTGGACCTACTGCATCCTGTCTCATTTGTGACCTGCCAGCCCCTAGAAGGTTCTTGCAGAACAAAGCTTCCCAATATTTAGAAAGGACATATTTAAAACTTTCTCATCTGCTTATCTGTAATACTAATAGATGCCACAGAGCTGTGGAAGGAGTAAGGAACACTCAACTGCGATAGATTAAATATGGCCCAACCAAACATATTTCTAGAGTCACAAACATCCGGACATAAGTACTGACCAAAATGAGGAACACATATCTGAAGCTATAAAAGGAGACTACACACAAGGTAGGTATTCTAGGTACTACTTTTTAGATTTTTTTTTTTTTCCTTTAACAGAGATTGGTTTTCCAGTTATTGAAAAGAGAAAAAAAAAAAAGAAAAAAAGGGCAAACCAACATTTTTGTATCATTAAATAAATGCAGAAAAATCTTTCTTATCTTGAAAACTTTTCCCCTGAAATATATTTTCCCTTGAAAGCTCATTTGTGATTCAGTATATCAGCATTCTTGTTTAAAACACCATCCCTTTGAAAGCTATTATCATTTTTCCTCAGCAGGTGCATTTTTTAATATGTGCCCTGAATTTTTTATTTGTTCTAGCAGGTTTTTCTCAAATTATAGTACAGCTATGTACAGTAATTATTTTATGTTTGTGGTTTAGTTACCACTAATGAGTTTTGCATTGAGAGCCTTCAGACACTGGTATGTCTTCAGTCAACATGCAGACCTTGCTGAAATATATATACTGGGGCTCTGAAATACAGTTTATTCTTAGAGCACCAGAAGAGATTTTGCCATGAAGATGAAAAAAAAAGCCTCTAAGAAAACATAAATGCCTTGGGAAATGTTGATTGCTGACATCCTCATACATTCCCATGTTTTTAGATACTGGGCAACTTTGATTGCTCTTGCACGCAGAAAACTCATGACCTTCTTTTTCCTCTTATATACTGTTCCAGATTGTTTATTATATAACGTTTAAATGGTATACAGAAGTGCACTAAACTGTTGTGTGAACTACTTCATAGAGAAAAGTAAAAATCCTGCTTTAGTGTTGACCTGTTGTCCTTGATAAAGAATAGGAGAACTCAAAATATTTTGGACTCAAGATTTTGGTGGAAAAGCAGAATGTCCCTGTACAGGAGATAGGTACCAACCCTATCCTAAGATGTCTCCTTGTAAAGTCCTGATGGCTTTCTTCTATTCCTCCTACATCTGCTGGAAGTGACTCTATTCATTATTGTCCTTCTGGGGATATTGTTGTGTTCAAGCAGTACTCCTATTTCTCTGCCTAACTGAAACATAAATAAAACACTCTTAGCTCCCCTGTAGCAGGGATAAATTATTTCCAAGCTTATTATAGTGGGCTATGATTTTCTAAAGGAAGAATTTCTAATCTACAGTCCCTGATACTTTTAAAGAGAAAAGGACACAAATGCAGAAGATTCTCATAGCCATCAGAAATGATGTAATGAAGATCTAAATGAACACTAAGCTGAAGTAAATGAACTTATAGCATAAATGAACTCCACAAATAGAAGCAGTTGATTCCAGCCATCCAAATGCCTTCCCTGTAGAGCTGTCAGCCCAACTCAGATGCATACATCTAAGAAGAGGTGTCATTCAATTTTGTCTTGTGATTCTCTCGCCAGCTCCTCATTGTGTAAATACCAACTTCTAAAGCTGGAGGTTGGCAAGTGAGAAATCTAAAGAAAAAAATCTTTAAGTTTGCAAGAGTTTTTGTAAGTTTTCCAGAAAGTGTTTTTAATATCCTGGATACCTGTTTGATTTTTGCCTTATGTGATGCAAGTAAGTTTGTCTATTGTAATGTTTGTCTAGATACTTTGTTATTGTATTTTAAACTGTTATATACTAAACCTTTACTTTAGGCTACTTTCTTGAAAAATATACTTTATTCGAAGTTATTGTATTTTCATATTCTTTTTATTAGTGGCCTACCTCTGTTAAATCCAAGGGACAGAAGCCAGCTTCAAAGCTGTAGGTGCTTATTAATAGAATAAAAAATTTCTGTGGCAACAACTGAGAAGAAGGGCTTTGAAGATTTCTACATAATTACTATCCGTTTTGTGTACGTGGAAATACCAATCTCCAAATAATGTTATTTTCCCTTAAATGGTCTAAAATCTAAAGAAGTTGCATTTATATTTACTTTGGAAAATACGTACAATGTATCTTGAACTTTATTGTTGTTTCTCCCTACAGAGCTGCTGTCACAGTGGATAAAAATCTGTGGTTGATAAAATCTTCTTTTCTACGGAAAGCGACAGAAATGAGCTAATGCATCAGTTCTATTAATGCTATGTGGGTCTATTTCCCTGCTCTGAAAACATGTAACAGGTTCTCTGGTTCTGTTTTTGTTTGGTTTTGATTTTTAACTTTATTCCTCTGAGCAACATATTCTCTGCAACCTGCTTAATTTCTTTCATTACTCAGATTTTCCCCAGTGAAAGGTGTTCAAGATCAGTTTTTATGCAAGAATGTCTGCAATACCTCTCAAAAGACTGATGCTTCAGTAAAGTAATTTGTTAATTTTAACAAAATCTTTGGAGGTAAATTGAACCTTTTTGCAGTGAATTATTGATTGTATAGTGCTCTATTTTAGTGTTTTCAGTTTGGGATAACTATTTCTGAAGAAATCAGAATGCATATGTGTGGGAATAGTGATGTCACATTCCTTTTTTTATTAAGGTTTAATTATAACTTCTCTTGTGACAAAATACTGGAAGTAAGAGAATATTGAGCATGCTTGTATGGAATTTCCCACAGAAATTGTCTGACAATATCCGGTACCGTGATTTAACATCTCGCTCTCTTTCCTCTGAGGGTTACAAGTTGAAGATGTTTTTGGGTTCCTTTTATTTCTGACCCAGTTTCAGGCTTGTGTGCTTCCAGTTTAGCCAAAACAGTATAGACCAGATGAATACCTGAGCACTACATCTGTAAAGCTGTAATCATCTTTGCACTTTTCAGAACGATTGAGTGAAAACAAGAATGTGCCAAGCAAGCAGGGAAAGAGAGGGCTTTAGAATTCCCTACCTTATACAGTCATGTAACTGAATAGAATATGTTTTTCTTTAATTTCTCTCCCTGCCCTGGCAGTCTGCCTTGGCTCAAGAATTTTCTATGTTCAGCAGCTGTGCCCATGAGTTTCCCATAGAGAGTCAGAAAAGTATATGTGGGATAAGCAGTATGTCAAGTAGCCTGGCCTCTCCGCAAACCATTTTCTTTCTCTCTCCCTTCCTTCCTCACTGCTGCAATTTTGTTTACTTTGTTCCAGCAGCCCCCAGGCACATGAATCCTTAGCAGAGAAATTATTTCAGGTGTGGAAGGGAGACGTAGGACTGTTGCAATTTTATCTGTACAGCAACTCCATAGAGAATAGAGGAATGCGTATACGAGACAAGCTTTAAAGTAGTTCTGAGTGAATTAACCTTAGCAATTATGTGAAGTTAAACAGATGAGATTAAAGCAGATATTAAAGAGGTTGTCTACATAATTAATACATCACTTCTGATATCTAAGAAATTATTGTCCCTGCCCAAGAAATTTCTAGGAGTGAAATCAATAGGCTCCTCCACCAAGCCCTCAAAAAAGTGGGAAAGAATAGAATAGAACAGTTCCCGTTGGAAGGGACCCACAGTGGTCATCTACTCAGACTGCCTGACCACTCCAGAGCTGGCCAAATGTTAAAGCCTGTTATTAAGGCCATTGTCCAAACGCCTCTTTCTAAGGAATTGACAGGCCCGTGGCATTGACCACCTCTCTTGGAAGCCTGTTCCAGTGTTTAACCATTGTCTCGGTGAAAAAATGCTTCCTAAGGTCCACTGTAAGCCTCCTCTGACACAGATTTGAGCCATTCCCACACGTCCTGTGACTGGATCCCAGGGAAAAGAGCTCAGCAGCTCCCTCTCCCCCTCCTCAGGAAGCTGTAGAGAGCAATAAGGTCACCCTCAGCCTCCTCTTCTCCAAACTAGACAAACCCAGAGACCTCAGCCACTCCTCACAAGACATTTCTTCTAGCTTTTTCACCACCTTTGTTGCCCTCCTCTGGAGGCATTCAAAGACCTTCACATCCTTTTTAAATTGTGGGGCCCAGAACAGCATACAGAATGGCACACAATACTCCTTTGGCCTTTCTGGAGCTTTTAGGAGCTGCCAGTTTTGTCTGGGGAATCTTAAGCCTTCCAGCTGTGAACTGGATCTAATAATTCATAGAATCATAGAATGGTTTTGGTTGGAAGGGACATTAAAGATCATCAAGTTCCAACCCCCCCTGCTGTAGGCAGGGCCGCCAACCACCAGAGCAGGCTGCCCAGGGCCCCATCCAGCCTGGCCTTGAATGGCTCCAGGGATGGGGCATCCACAACTTATCCGGCCAACCTGTTCCAGTGCCTCACCACTCTCTGAGTAAAAAACTTCTTCCCAATATCCAACCCAAACCTCTCCTCTCTCAGTTTAAAACCATTCCCCCTCAACAGGTCACTATCAACCCCTGTGAACAGTCACTCCTCCTCCAGTTTACAAGTTCCCCTCAAGTACTGGAAGGCTGCAATGAGCTTTGCCCAGAGCCCTCTCCCCTCCAAGCCAAGCAAGCCCAGCTCCCTCAACTGCCTCCCACAAGAGAGGTGCTTCAGCCCTCTGATCATCCCTGTGACCCTCCTCTGGACCCTCTCCAAGAGCTCCATGTCCCTCCCATGCTGAGGGGCCCAGGCCTGGACACACTCCCAACAGGGTCCCACAAGACCAGAGTAGAGAGGGACAACCACAAGTTGCTCAAAGCCTCATCCAGCCTGGCCTTGAACACCTCCAGGGATGGGGCATCCACAGCTTCTCTGGGCAACCTGTTCCAGTGTTTGATCACCCTCACAGTAAAAAATATATTCATAATATCTAATCTAAATCTCCCCTCATCCTATTGCTACGCTTGCAGACAGAGTGCCTCTCCATCCCTCCTGTAGGCCCCCTTTAAGTACTGGAAGGCAACACTAAACCATCTCTGTAAAATTATTTTATATGAGGCTCACATTTTAAATATTTTATTTTTATGAGGAAATGAGTTTAAATGGGCAAAAGCAGAAAACTCTTCCCTGAAAGTATAATACCATGCAGTTTCAAAACTGCCATATTTCACTGTGGCTGCATGTACCTTGACCTTTCATATCAAGATAAAGTGGTTAGATGTTAACAGTTCAATGCAAAATACTATTAGCCTTTTAATTGAGAACACCGTGCAGTATGATTTAACGAACCTCTTTAGCCTGTAAACTATCTCTAGTCTGCAAGCCAGAGTTAGTTTCCAAGGGAATACATACAAGCATCCTGAGAAAGTTGTTAATTCCTGTGTATTTGCCAGGTCATATCACAGGAAACAAGGCAGTGCTACTGCTTTTATTTATTTATCAATCTTTGACCTTGCACTGGGCAGAAAAGAGAGGAAAACATTTCCAGTGAAATAAAATCAGATTAATAAACAATTATTTACTACTATTATTCTGATTTTGTTCAGAAGAATTTTAGAGTTAAAAGTGTTGATGGCATTTGTGAAGTTGTACTAAGGCGGTTTGAGAAAGCTGTTTTCAGAAAAAGTTCAGGTTTTTTACAAAACCCAGTGATTGACCTTTCTTATCTGTAGAGCTGCGTTGGGAAGATTAATTCTCTTTGAGAGATTTCACTGCTATTGGGGGTAGGGGGAGAGGGCTTCAAGACTGATGTGTGAGAAAATGTCACCTGTATGTTACCTGAGTCACTTGTATGTCTCTTCCTGCATTCCTGCATGCTTGCTTACCACTCTCTCCAGAATATTGCTGTCCATGCAGCATTGCAACTGGCCATCATTCCTCTTCCCCATGCAAGCACAGCTAAGCCTCCAGTTGCCTCTAAAGGTGATCAGACTTCACCTGCAGACCCCGGGGACATCTTTACATGTTTCAAATCAATCACCACAATAGTTTCTAACCTGTTTCTTGTGGAGTATTTCGGAGAGAGAGTTGGACCTTCAAGCAAGTGGATCTCAGCCTCACCTGGGATTGAGTTTACCCCTCCTTACTGGAAAAAAGGGAAAATGTTAGGGGTCACAAGGCTAAGAGTATTTGAAAGGTGCTAGAGGTCATTCAGGAGATCTGAGAGAAATTGATTGTATTTTGTTAAACTGAAAATGCATATAGAAAAGAGTAAGGTTCAGTGACTCTGGAGTTTCAGGTTGAAGATGTGGGAATGAGACCAAAGTGAGCAGTTGCATCCTGGAAGGAAATGCTCTCCAGATGTCTCTGAATCAAGAATGTCAGGCAGCTAGGAGGAATTCTGGATCTGAATTGTGCTGGGAGGCCAATGTTCCCTAGAGGAAGACTAATTGAAGAAACAGCACCCCGTTGTCTAAAATTGGTTAAGGAAGTGTTAGCAGCAGGACCTGGAGCCAAACTCAGCAAGCCCTATTTTAAAGTGATGCTGGGGACCCACTGAAATCCAAACAGGGGCACTCACTGTACCCTTGGTCCACCACTGACAGGAAAAAGAAAAAAAAGAAAAATATATAGCCAAAAAAAATGTATTTCCCAGTAGGTCACAGGCTACTTCTACAAAGCATAGCACCTTTTATTAATGAGATAAAATTTCTGTCTACTAATTCTGAAGTGTATTTTTATCAGTAAGAATATCAACTCAAGTTCTTTTTGGTACTCTTGTCCTCTGTGCAGCTGGTAACATTGTTTGCCATTTAAATAATGCTTCAAGAGAAGTACACAGTGTTTGCTTTTGTAAATGGGTGCAGAATCAAACAAGAGACTTTTATAAAATCCTGTCCTGTTGGCATGGATGATCAGTCATTTATCCCTGGATGGAATTTGGCCCATTGTGAGATATCGTTTGGAATTAACACCCAAATCTCTTAAACCGTGAGGAACTAAGCTTCAGGATTCCAAAAATTCTTCATGTGCAAGGCAACCAATGATGAGTGTAAAACAATTTTACAATGATCCAAGTAAAAATACTGCCCAGGAGAAAATTAACAGAGTATCTGAAACTTAGGAAGGTGTGACTTAAAATACCTCCCTGTACTGCTTCGAGAAATTTCTAAAGATAACGCAATTCTAAATGTACTTCCTAGTGGTTAAGCAGGAAACAATGTAGTGGTATATGTAGGGCTTTTATGTGCAACTAAGAACCACATGTATGCTCAGTGTACTCAGTGCAAAAATGAAATTGATTTTGGCAAATTAGTGCAAACAGTGCCTACATATTTGAGACCACTAAGGTCCAAATTCCCAATGAGACACACACAGAGAAATCACAATAGTTATAAATTCAGAGCCTTATTTGACAGAAAAAAAAAATACAGGAGGATGACTCTACAAGCATGCTCTACGACTACCTGAAAGGAGGGTATAGTGAGGCGGGTGCTGGCCTCTTCTCTAAAGCAGCAAGTGACAGGACAAGAGGAAATGGCCCCAAGTTGCACCAGGGGAGTTTTACGCTGGATATTATAAAAAAAATTCTTCACTGAAATAGTGATCAAGCACTGGAACAGGCTGCCCAGGAAAATGGTGGAGTCACCATCCCTCAGGTGTTCAAGAAACAGAGCCAATACATTGGAAATCCCATCCAGAGCACCATCAGCGAGAGCTAACAGCTCTTTCAAGAGGTAACAGCACTTCCTAGCTCTCTCTAGAGACCGGGAGTTGTCCACAGAGGAGACTGTAGGACCACGCCTGGAAGCAGAATCGCATGAAGTTGCTTTCTGCTCCCACACCCACTGTTGGTATTGTGATCTCTGAGTTGGCACAGGAGGGTGTCCAGTTGATTCAGAAACGTGTGAGATTGACTGCCCACCAAGCCCATCCACTCTTCTTTCTCACTGGCAGCTGATGCCCAACTACCCTTAGGCATGGCTGCACAAACTTTACTGTTAAATCCTTGCAACTTTGAATCTGACCTTCTGCTTCAGCCAACGTGGCTGGGAGTCAAGCTGATTGTCTGGGCACAGGCTGGGATCTCTGCCTCGCAGCAGGATACAGCCCCTGGGAGAGGGACACACATGCACATAGGAAGATCAGATTTGTGTTGTTGATTCTTGGTTTATTTTTTCTTAATTGCTTGTTCATGATGGTGTAATGAAATGATTTTTCAGAGTACTTGCTTGCTGGATACTAGAAGCAAGAACAAAATATTATTTCAGTCACTGACGCCAAATGGAAATAAACATTTAGTCTGGATGTCAGTGAAGGGAAAACAAAGAAGGATTATTTTATGATCATCATTATCCTGTGAAAGGCAGTTTTAAATACAAATTATAAGGTCAGATCACTTTTACTGAAGTACAGGTGATCCGCACAATAAAGCTCTGCATCCTCATGTAGATCTTTCTTCCTGGACATACCAATGCAAAAAAAGAAGTGCATATGATTCTAGGAAGGTCCATCACGAAGACATTGCTGATAAGAGACTCCGTATACCCTCTTACTTTCTGCTGGCACACAAAAGAAGAATGTTTAAAATTATGTTACTGGTAATTTAGAGGGTAAGAACCTAATAGTAATTTCTGCACCTAATTCAAGTTCTACTTCTATGCCCTTTCAATGCATGAATAAGGTGTATTACCTACGTATATCTCAATATTAACTTTTTCAGACAACAAAAACTGATATACCATCATGTATAATAGTAGCTATCCAACTGGAATTAAAGTCTTTTCTGGAGAGCTGACTTTGGTTTTGGTGTATCAGCAACATCATTCCTGTACTCCAAGTCCTCTGGTCACAGACATGTGCGGTCCTCAGTGTTCAGACCTCTACATGCAGCCTAGCTGAATAACACAATATGTTCAGTCTTCTGCATCACTATTCCACCGGCCCTCGTCCAGAGGGTTAGAATCTGTGTGCAGCTTGAGGTTTTTATTAGAATATAGCTCTGCCTATTAATTACCGCTTTGAGCTAGGTGAAATTAAACAATACTTCAAGTACTGGCAGAGCCTGCTTAGTAGGTTTAACGTTTGACTTGTAAAGAATAATGAATAATAAAATCATAAAGACACTGCTATGACAGTTTTGAAGATTGAAATTTTTTCCTCTGACAAGTAAAACCGGGGACAATTCAACAGATATAGCTAAAGCAACACTTAAAAATGGGAGAGGTTATCAGTACCAGCAAGCAAGACTGAAGCAAGACTCCCTTTTTCTGAATTTTCAGGAATATATAAAACACATATTAAATTTCCATTAGAGAGAGTACACTATCAGACAATATTAAATAGTTTAAAAATTACATTTATTCTGGGTTCTGCTAGCTGCAATTATGCCAGTGCAAGAAATCATAACTCGCAGAAGAATACTATTGCTGTTGTTGGGTAAATGTTTACACATGTATCTCAAAATGCTATATTTATCTCCCTCAATCCCAGATCAGACATACACAGTACTTCTCTACACTACTGTGTGTGCTAAAAATATAGGACTTAAGATGAAATACTAAAAATTGTATTTTCTGGTGTATTTTAAATATGTGATTATCTGAGCAAAAGACAGTTTTAACATCATGATTGGCTGTCCTATGGTTTACAATATTTTATTAGACTTTGCCTAATACCAATTTTTAATAGTCAGTCAAACCAACTAATGCTCAGACCTACATTTCTTTGGCTTTAAAAGTGAAAAGAACACAGATGGTGATTTTTTTCCATATTTTAGTTATAATGTTTTTGCAGCTTATAATAGTAATTAAATTGAGATTATATCAAAACAGTAATCATACAAACATTAGTATAACAAATCCTAAAACATTTCTGAGATAAGGTTTTAATGTACCAATGCAACCTCTTTGTTATCCCATTGGTCCAACAGATGTTGTGAATATACTGGCTTCAGCTGAAGCAGAATTGCGCTCTGGGGAAGAAAGAACTTACTATCCAATTTTATTTTCAGTGAATACCAATTTTTTATGTTGCTTTATTTTTCCTTAAAGAAAAATGCAAAATGCTTATGAGGAAGACTAGCCTTAATTGCATTGAAATTGTCTTGCAGCTTACTGCATCTTCCTTATGCCAATACTCTGTATTAGGAATCCTTTGACGTGTTGAGGTAATCACAGTTCTTAACTCTGAAAGATAGTCCAGTTTCTGTAAGACTTCTTTATGAATAATACTTTTAAAGGATAACTGCACGACCTGTATGCAAAACTTTAAAATCATAATTACTACCTGGGTAATTTATTTAAAAAAAATTATAAGCCTTTCATACACCTCTATGTCCTCAAATGTATAATGTGAAAATTGGTATTTCCAACGCCTGTAACACCCTCAGAACAAGCACTGACACTCCTTGTCTTCCCAGCCACATAAAAGAGGCTATTGGTATAAAACTAAATATAATGGCATGTCTGTACCTGAAATCTGCTGCATGTTTATTATATTTGCACCATCATCCACAACAACTACTGTAGGAGCAGATAGACTGTCCATATTCCAAGACTTCAGTGTTTTCAATGAACCAAAAAGCACTCCCTAATAACTCTGTTGTTAGGGAGTCTGGAGCTAAGTTTCTGGTGGGAGCAAAGAGATCGCAATACTGTGCATCAATCTGAGAAACTCTTCTTGATTCATACCATCACCACTGCACATGGCAGGTCATGTCTGAGTTTTCTTGTGTTTTTTTCTGTGAACTAGCACTGTCGTTCTTATGTTCAGGCAGTATGGAGGAGACAGCCTAGTGAGCAGGTGATGCATGGTGTTAGGTATAGTTAGACATTTCTCCCATGGCTCCCAGGTGTTTATTCTCCTGAGGAAAGGAGCTCTGAGTGATGAGAGAGCAGCACATATGAAAGATAAACAGGCTGTTAAAATCTAGTGTTCTGAAAATCTGTGCTAAACTTGCTCAGAGACATGGAACACATCAACTACAAGTGTTCACCTTAGTGGAGACTAATTGGGAAACTCACTATATCTGCTACTGTCTGCTCTCTGCTGTCCGAAACTACCCCATGGTGCTCTTTTAATGCTGCTGGGGCTGGAATGCTTCCTGCCGTCCATCCACACTGTGAGGGATCCCCTCCTGAGGAGCAGCAGCACAGAACCCCTTCTTGCAAACTTGTATTATCTGTCAGATTCTGGTTTAGATTTAGAGCAAGTGTTCAATTTTATTTAGAATGTTTAATTTTGCACTGACTCACTTTCTGCATTTTTTCTCCTCTACCTCTAAAAGGACAAGAATCTTTTAATTAAAACTTCAAGTTGTGATTCATCAGAGGCATTCATATAGTTAGGCTTTGAAAAAAAAAAAAAAGACCCACAGTTTTATAAAACTAATGACAAAGTCACAGAAGTTGGCAACAATTGATGTATTCTCTAACCATACCCTTACAAAGTGAATTAGAGTTGTTCTGACACTAGCTACAGCAAAGCACTCTCATGTCCTAGTAGGGTTAATACCTCTGTAATTTCCTTACAAAAAGTTTTTTCACAAGAACTAGTACTTCTGTATAAGCATGAGACACCTGTGCTAACGATTGTGTTCTTAGCAAAAAGATTCTGTATTTGTAATCTGGTTTATAGCCTGTTCTGCATAAATGCAACATTTCTGGTTTTGCACAGTTGTTTTTAAAGTGGGCTTAATCAGATCTTTACGTGGAGACATTTTAATTGTCAGTTCCTGCTTCTTCATTACCATCTGCCATTTGTTTCTCTCTTCTTTGGGGTTTTGCAATCACTGAGGGAAGTGACTTTAGCTACGACCAAAGGTCATCGCTACATCTCCTCTGTGGGTACCTCAGCTGCGCTGGTAGACTATTACCTGGACACTGTCTCAGCCAAAATTTACCACCCACTCCCATGTGTGCATTCCTTTAAACATACATCCCTGTGTGGCTTAGGATCTGCTTAAGCAAGGTAAACTGAAAAGCCGTGGTTTCAATAACGAATGCCGATGAACACTACAGTTGCTGCAACAGTTCTTTTTGCTTCTGTCTTTCCTGTGGTGTTTCTCCAGGCTACCCTCCCTTCTCCTCATGGTCTTGCAACCTGTCATAGACATGCAAATACAGGGTGGCTGCATCCCAAACACGCTTTTTTCATCTTGTTTTGGCTTCTCCTCGAGGAAGAGATCCCACAGACCACTAAATAAAGTTTTCTAAGAAAATTTTTAGTGTGTAAGATTCAGCAAAAATGAAAAATCGAGTTTCCATTGTACCTTGAACAGTATTTTTTTTCAAATCACAGATTTTTTTTTTAAATTTAATTTGCATGCAGGCAGTATTGATAGTCCTGTTTGAATCCTGATGATATACAGTGTAAAATTAATATTTTTAAAGTATTTTTTAGGCAAGGTTTCCAGTCGTGCATGAGGCAACCTGTTAAGGATAATGTGGTCATAAATGAGTTATTACTATACAGATCAGCAATTAGAAACACATGGACCATGCAGGGCCTACAGTTATCTAACTGGCAAAATTTTTGCATTACTAAAGGCAAAACACAGGAAGGAGCATTACTATTATTCCGTCTGCTCATGTGAAGAGTCTCCAGATTTTCCTGTCTTTCTGAACAGCTGCAGATACCCCTGTGCTCCCCCCTCCCACCACAGCAAGGTCTCAAGGGAAAAATAAAATAAGATTACATTTCCTAGCCACTGTGTCCCCAGAAGTGGTCTCTAGTGAGCACTAGATAAGCAAGGAAATTAACATTTTGGTTGACTTGCCAGAATTACATACTGTAGTATTTATGATGTATGTATAACACAGAAGAATAAAAAAAAAAAAAAAGGGAATCACCTGAAATGGAGTTTTCTCAGCACTGAAGTGTAAACTTAATTGGATTTTGGGTCAGGCCCTGGTGCGGTGTCATCTATGTACAAGCTTTTTTAGTGCTCTGACTTTATGAAAACACTGAGTGCAGTTTCACTTGTGTAACATTGAATGTAGCTGACAGGAACAACAACCCTGAACATATTGCAGTGCTGTAACTATTTTGTGTAACTCTTGCTGTTGCAGAGAAACACTTGTATTCCTTTTTTGTTGTTTTATTCTGCTTCTTGAAAGCACAGGCCACAGCATTTACTCAGTCTGATTCTTCTTTAGCAGACATTCTCCAAGTTGAAACAGCAGGTTTTTTCTGCTAAACACTCAGATTAGATTACATAAAGTTAAAATGTTTGTCCATTTCTCTTTAGAATAGTCATATTCGAATCCATGACACAATCCTCAGAATACTGACACATTTGCAGAATGTATTCACTGTGATTCTTGTTCACTTTAAAAATAAATATGGTAGAAATATCAATAAATATAAGTACTAAAAATACGTATTTTAAAAATACAAAGTTGGTAACAGTAAAAATGGCTCATTTACTAGGATCTACAGAATCAATGTTAATCTCCCACAAACTTTTCCAGATTCTACAAGTTTGTTTATTTAAATTAGTGCAAAAAGAAAACCTTTGCTGTTAAATGCTGTGCATTGGAAGGCTTTTCTCTAAAATGTCTCAATCAGTGAAATACCTTCCATGTTTAGGGCAGGCACCTCTAAATGTAGCTCAGCCTGCTGTGTCTATAAGATGTACACATGCCCGATAGATACAATTTGTGCTGATTGTAAAGGTATTAAATTGTAGCTGCAGTGGTATTTTGAAGCTATGTTGAAGGACTTGTATTTCAGAGATCAGCTCTGAAAGGAATAAAGTGTATCAGAGCCATAGTCAATAAGCAGAAAACGTTTTGAGTCAAGCTGTCAGCCACACAGGTAAATATCACATTCCTTTGTGTTGTTTTCATTTTCTGAGATAAAGACTCCTGGTTCCCTTGGGCAGCAGTCTGGAGGCATGGGAGTGTTAGTGTTCAGTCCTTCTGCCTTGTGCCTCTGAGCAGTGACCCTTCTGGCTGATTTCATAATGGCACTTTCAGGCTTTTCTGTACAAAGGAAGTATATATCACATAAGCTCGCTCTGTCAGGCCCAAGCCGCCAAGAGCAAAAAGGAACAACGTTGATATTCAGTTTCACAAGTAGTGTCTGACATCAGCTGAGGCACAGTTTGAACGTCAATTCTTTTCTTACATTCTTTTTCAGCCTAGAAGAGCAAAACGAGTTCAATCACAGCAAGAAATCTCAGATGTAAGCAAACAGCAGAGAAAACTGATGGCATGATTACTGAAGATTAACATACCTCAATATGGAAGCTAATCTTGCCATTGAAACCACACAAAAGATTATATTTTTTTAAATAATGAGATTTTAATGTACTCTGCTATTACCTTTTTTTAAAATTACATATAGGAAGCACCACATCAATATTTATTTTTCAATTAGATGGCAGCAACAACCTAAAAACACAGCCTGGTGGAAAGCAAGCATGGAATTGGCAAGACAAACATTTGGTTTTTCCCTAGGTAATTATAATAAGCAAACTGATCTTGCCAGGCCCTACTATTACAATATACTACAATATTTGTTTCCGTCTAATTGGTACAATATCAGCCAACCTAGTCTGTCAAGTAAGCCCTATCTAATTTCACCTCATGTGGCAGGCTGGGAAGCTAAAATGCAATAGTTTCAACAACAAAAAGTTAAAGCTTAAGAGTTCTGAGGAGAAAGGAAGGCCTCCTTACAAATAGTTTGGATTTTAAATGCATTATTTTAATTTGGGAGGTGAAATTAAACACATCCCACCCATAATTCTTTTGGGGAAAAAACAAAAACCAAAACAAAAACAAAAACAAAAACTTTGCTTCAGGCACACTAACTGCAAAACAAATACTGGCAGAGTCAGGAGGGAATAATAATATATTTTTTATAGTGAAATAAAACTCAATTATTTAAAACCCAGTACTAAATTAAATCCTGGAAGTAAACAGAATCACAGTCAGCACTAAACACTTGCAGAGGGCTCAGCTTATACAACAATAAAATGTCCCAAACTTTATTTGTCTCTTGTACTGCCTGTGAATACAGATCCTTTCATTCTAGTGCCAGCTGCAGTGTGAAACTACCTTGGGCTATAATCCTACTTTGTTGACAGTTTTATATTGCAGCAGGTGGTACAGATACCCTTCCCCCCCCCACTCCCCGCCCCAATTGTTATCTATTTTTTTAGCCAGTTTTGCTATTTTTCCAAAGGGCTGGAAAAGAGCAAATTGTAATAACAGGCAGGGAATGAAAAAGGAGAAACAGATAATGGTTTGTGTCAACAAAGGTACCAGGTGGCAAAAAGCAGGAGCTCCCTACTGCAACTAAATTACCCATATTCATATACATGCCTGTGACTGGAATTTTTTTTTTTTTTGCATTGAGGGGATGTCACTTAGTGGTAGAAATTTGCAAAAATTGTTTTGCTAGGCTAACTGAACTGAAAATGAACGTCCAGGAACTGAGAGGGGGCACCCAGCTCCTGTGGGGGTCATGTCACATCACCAGGTTTCTGGAATCTCATCCTGGCTTGTTCTAGAAAGAACTTTACTAGAAGACTTTGAGGAAATGCAAGCAGGGGAAAATCTTAGTGGTTTTGTGCTGACAAGCCCTCTTTACAGGAATTTCTGTTGACAGTTGGGTTTCCAATTGAGACTTTGAAATGACCACTGTGTTCTTCTTTCCAGTTTCAACTTTCTAACATGCAGCTGGTCCTATCACGTACACCTACCTCCAGAAGATGCAGCCTACTTAATTGCTTGTGAAGAGCTAGTGCTGATTTAAAAGCTATAAACCAGATCTTCAGCAGGTTCAGTTCCACACAGATAAATGCAGGCATTTCACCCATTGCATTCACAGCACTGAAGGATTCATGCTTTTCCTGAATAAATTAATGTTCAACTTGTAATTAAGGACACAACCTCTCGCTTGCAATAAACCTTCAGGAGCCAGACTAACATCAGATAAGGAATATTAAAATACTAACACCAAAACCTGGGTTGAGCTGAATCTGAATAATTGCATTTTGAATATTGAAATGAGAGTACTGGTCTGAGGCACTTTACAACCCGGGCACTCAGGCACTCACAGGATCAGGGGGCCGGGCGCCGTTTTCAGATTACAGCGTGCAGCACACAGACGCGGGGGGGGAAAGTGAGTTTGGGATAGGGAGTGTCTGGCGCGGCGGATCGCCTGTCTCACGGGCAGAAGCTGCATTGCCAAAGCAGGGCATCCCCTTCGGCCCGGGCTGTCGCTGGCAGGCCGGCGAGGAGCCCTGGCGAGGCGAGGGGGACAGGCCCCGGGAGCGAGGGGCGCAGGCCGGCGGCCTTAGGGGACCGTCTCGTGCTGGAGGGGACAATGCGATAGCTGCCACTTCCCCGCCCGGCGGGGCCCGACCGGGTGCGGAGTCAGAGGGGGGAGGCTCACGGCACCCGAGGCGGGTTCCGGCCCCCTTTGTCCAGAGCCGGAGGCGGCAACAAAGGACGGAGCCGCCGGGGCGGGGCACAACCCCCCTCCTTCACGCGCCGGCTGACAGTAGCGAGCGGTGGCGGGTTTTGAATTTAGTCTCCAGCCGGCGGCGTGCGGCCCGCCTCGGGTAGCAATTGGCAGGCGGTAGGTCACGTGGTGGGGGGCGCGGCAGGGGAGCTGGGCGGGCGCCGGCCATATTGAGCCGTGGCGCGGAGCCCGCCAGTACAGTAGAGGAGGTATTGCAAGAGAGGCGGCGCCGGCTGGTCCGCTGCTCTCCCGCCCGCCCGGGGACCTGCACCCGCCTGCTAGTGCCGGCTTCGTTCTCCTGTTACTGCCGCGGTGCCTCCCGCCCGCTGGCCCCCGTTTCCCGCTCCGCTTCCCTCCTGGGTCGCACTCTGCCATGGCATCCTTCTCGCTGTTGGGAGCACGGAGCCGGCGCTCCACGGCTGCCGCGGAGCCGAGGCCCACGGTCAGCACGCCGTCGAGCCCCTCTCGCAGGACCCGGCTGCAGGAGAAGGAGGAGCTGCAGCAGCTCAACGATCGTCTGGCCGTGTACATCGACAAGGTGCGGAGCCTGGACACGGAGAGCAGCGCCCTGCAGCAGCAGGCCAGCCAGCGCGAGCAGGTGCGCACCCGCGAGGTCAGCGGCCTGAAGGCGGTGTACGAGGCCGAGCTGTCCGACGCCCGGCAGATGGTGGAGGACACGGCGCGGGAGCGGGCCAAGCTGGAGATCGAGCTCGGCAAGCTCCGGGCTGACTACGAGGAGCTGCAGGGCAGGTGAGTAGGGACACGGTTGGGCCGGGGCCGGCGTCCTGAATGAATGGTGGCGGCCGTTCCCGCCCGCCAGCAGGACGGGGAGGGCCCGGCGCCGGCCGCCTCGGCTTTGAATGAATGAGCGAGAGGCAGCGCTGCCCGGCTCGGCTCCGCTCCGCCCCGGCGCTAAACGGCGGCCCGGCCCCCGCCGTGCTCCCCGGCCCGGCCTCCGGAGGACCGCCCTGCGCCTACAAGCCCCAGATGCTCCCGTGGGGACGGCGGTGGCTGGCGCCTGGCTGCCACAGAGCCACCGGCCTGCCCAGCGGTCCGGCGAGCAAGCCGTCCGGCTGAAGAGGTGTTGGCGGCACCCTCGAAACTTTGCCCGAATTCACCCTCACGTAACTGAGATTGGAGGGCGACGGGGTTTGAGCCAGAATAACCCTTCACCACCGCCCCCCCCCCTGTACGGACAGATGACTGTCCGTAAGGCTTAAGCTGCTGCGGGATGAAGAATGCAGAGCGGTGACAGTTTGTAGGGTGGTTGTTCTTGGTCTAGACTTTCTAAATGTCCTTTCTGAAACACGTTAACTTCATAATATGAAAATACACGGCTAGATTACTTAAAAAATAGCTATGATTTCTGTTCGTTTTGCTGGATATTCAGATGTTACAAATCGTAGATTCATGACCAGATATCCTCAAGATTGCAAGCTTTATGGCAGAGTGCCAAGATCTCTACTCCTATAATGAACTGATTTGCGCCACTAGATTTTGCTTTTTACTCTTTTGATTTGATTCAGTTGTTTGTGTTTTACCTTAAATTTTGTTTTCTGTCACTGCTGTAATTTTCCATTAACAAAAGAGATCTTCTGGCTGGCCTTTTTTGTTTTTTGCTGGTTAGACCCACTTACCATTCTAATTTTAGTCTTTGGATCACAAAGTTTGTCAATGGACTGGGACTGATGCTCGGGAAAAAAAAGGCAGAGTTGTTAATCTTGGTAGACCATTGTATACTGTGTTAATTTTGATTTTCAAATAAATACACTCAGTGCTGTTTTTTGATAGTGAAAAAGATATTTTATGTGTGAACCAGCTTATTGATGTTTTCGTATGTCTGCAGGCAGCTATGATATCTTTTGGACTACTGTGTTATTTAAAAAACAAAACCAAACCATGATCTTCTAATTAGTGAGTCTAGTTGTTCTTGTGGTTACTTCTTGATGCCCTATGAAAGTCTTACATCAAAGAGATTATTGATAGTGACAGCAAGATGTAGCTGCAGATAGGCATCAAAATGACTTGACTTGAAAGTCAAACCAGGAATTTCCATCTCTTAGTGACTTTATGGGGGAGAAGACACTCAGCCTCTCAGAGTGTATGTGGAGGATTGGGCTGAAGGTGCAGTCTGTAGTAGATTCTGTGGCCGTAATTGTGGTACTTAATAGTGTGAACATGGGGCTTCCTCATATTTTCATTTACATTTTCCTCAGATGTGTTACTTAGCAAAAACCTGATGATTTGCAGGGGTGGGGTGGAAAGGAATTGCTCTTATGCTGCAGCTATGACCTCTTATGAAGAGTGAAGTCTTACTGCTGAGTAGTCTGCCAATGCCGGTCTCAAACAGGTACACCATAAAATACAAATTATAGTTCAGGACTAGAACTCCTGAGTAGTTTAGTGAAACAAACAATGCTATTTAAGGCTGCTAGATTCTACATAAACTTATGTGTGGCTATTTGTTGTTGTTTGGTGGCAGACCTTACTATGGCATGCAGTTTCTTCTGTTGTCTTATTTTTAAGATGGATAGCTAAGCTTATCTGTAGTTCTATTTACAGTCTTAAAGATGAAAGGTTTTTTTTACCTGATTTGGAGCACACTCCCTCATGGCTTCTTTCTTAAAGCTGTTAAGTCATATTAAAACGTGACAAAAATACTCTTAAAACACTTTGCACAAGTGTGCACAGAATTATTGGTAGTCATAAAGATACCAATTTACAAGGTATGATAATGTGTTTTCTCTTAGCAGAATTTTCCTTACCCTTTTAGAAAGTGGAAGTGCAGTGTGGTATATGCACTGGCTTTAGTTTAAATATGGTTAGAGTAACTGTAGTAATTTGGATCTGGCTAACAGACACCTGAAAAAAATTGAGTCTTCTGGCATGTTTAGTGCTGTTGTTAGATTCTTGCAGAGTAAACTTTATCTTGCCCTTCTTTGCAAAATATTCATCCTAGTTCTCTAAGTGAGATTCAGCTCATCTACCTTTGGTTGTGAAAGGTTGCTGGTGGATGCACAGCTGAGTCAATCTAGAAGTGTGCTGCTGCAGAAGCAACCAATGCTGTATGTTCCTGTTGCTGTCCTACCTGTGGTTCTGACGGTTGTCTGGGTTGTTCAGCTAGCTAACTTACATCACTACAATGGCAGAAATATGCTCGCTTCTGGTAGCTTTTTGTCAACAGAGAAGTACCAGGGCTTGGATATAGGAGGTGACAGAGAGCGAGAGAAGTAAGTGGACTGAGTTGGAACTGTTTGGTAAGCTGCAAACTGCTTGGCTTAAGTATGCCACATTGTAAGAGTCAGAGTAGTGGTGGCTAGGTATTTGGTTCCCTTTGAATGCCATAGAGATAAATGGTAGGATGAATTGCTCTCAGTTTGCTTCCTCCGCAGACCCAGAACATAGATGATTCACTACTTAGTTGGCTGGACTTGGGCAAAATGATTCATGGTCTAGCTGGTCTTCCTGTGCTATTTGAATATATTTGCAGGTGTTGTTTCCCCAGACACATGTGCAACTCTGCTTTCTCTAGTTAGTACAACATTCTTCTGAAGTGCTTTATCCATTTATTTTATTCCAGTCATCTTTTGTTCCCTTGCCTAATTAGTGCGTGAAGCTCAAACTTCTAGTTACTTGCAAAATGCTGTAGGACTTTTCTTATTCTTTCTTTATCAAAATTAAGTCATGTATTTGTTGGGTTCTTTGATTTTTCTGACTTCAGTCTCATATATGGTGTGATTTCCTGAATTTAAGTGCCAGAAGCTTATTCTCTTCATATTTTTAATCCCTCAAGAAAAACTGCGTTTGTTTCTATAGTTGACACTGCTATATATGGTGGAGTTATTGCATACTCTGATTCTACAGTGCCTGCCATGCAGTGAGTGCTGCTGTAACTAAATAAATATGAAGGCCTCTCTTCATATTTGAAGCCTTAAAGAATGAGGAAAGGAAAGTGAGGTGAAAAAGAACCCCTCAATTTTTCTGTTCTGCAGAAAGGATGGGGAAATTATATGCGTGATTGTGAAAGTAAAAGGAGGCTTGTGACAGGGACAACTGAGATAAATTAGATCTCTTCTCTCAAGACAGTATTGTGGAAAAAACCCATGTACTTTTGAGTTTAGGTGTATAGAACTCTTGCGTGGCTCTTAAGAGGTGGAGAAGAGGGAGAGTTGATCTCTTCCCTGATTTGTGAAAGAATTGGGAGAACTTGTTAATTTAAAAGTATTTGCAGTTCATTTTCTCTTTCCCAATTAGGCAAGCATTTACTGTATGCTTTCCCACTGGTGATGGCTGTTGAGACATTCCTTTACTTCCTTCCTTCCTTTGAAAACTATGCTCAATTGTGATTGACATGTTTCTGCATTCAAGGGCTGTAGAAGACATAAGCAGTAGTTCAACAACCCAAGCTCATGCTGCTAATTGAAACTGGTCTTGGGAGGTTCAGGATCCTTGCTCTTGCTTCCATAACCACCCATCTTTTGTGTTGTGTGACTGCACAGTGAAATGAGTTAAGAAACTGATCTGGGTGGAAACCAGCTGCTACCCTGTTCACCATGCTGTAGTAGAGGCACAGGCCTGAGAGAGTGGTGCAGAAGGGCTGGGATTCACAGGAGTACAGTCTGCTTTCATCACTGTTTGTAGCAGGATAGCCATGGCTGACAGCTAGGCTACTATGGAGACAGCCCTTTCAAATAGGGGTATCAGTTTAGGTTCAAATTGGCAATGGTGAGGTGAGGAATTGTGGCTTCAAGGAAGATCTGTGTGCGAACAGAGGACTAAAGGCATTTTGGGCATGTAAGCTTTAATGCTACATAGAAAAGATATCTGGATTTCCAACTACTGGACCTGCTCATGAATAGTGAAGGTGAAACTAGATAGCTGCATGCAAATAGCTGGTTCCTCAACTAAAGTCTGAGTGTGTGATGATGCAGTCAGTACCAAACTCCTAGCTGCTAATTTTAGGTAGAGTGCCCTTCCTACAACAGCATAGTGTGGCCTTTGCTGGGACTTCAGATTACTGCAGATTTCATGTTCCTTGAAAAGAGCTAAATAGGCAATGCAGAGAAAGCAGTGCAAGACATGATCCATAGGCATTTCATAATGCCACCATTTAAGTGGCAGATACAAGAGTGAAGCTCTGAATTGTTTTGTCATTCCAGCATCCTACAGACTGGATTAAGTTTCTGCTTTAGGGTGGAAGTGTATCGTGCTTTCATCATTTGCAGTAGCTGCAAACTAGGGAGACCTATAGAGCCAAGATGGTGGAGGAAAAGTCCTTCTGTGTAACTTAAGCAATTAATGTAGCAATGGTTTATGTTGCGAAGTTTGACACAGCTGTGTTACCTAGTAAGGTTGAACAAGGGCAGTTCAGTGAGTCAGGCTTACCTTTACTATTCTGCTACTCAGTCTGTTTATGGGTCAAGCTTCCTAGCTGGATTTGTCCGTATTCTGATTTATCATGTGAGGTAACCATGCTGTTTAGGAAGCATGAGCTGGTGTCTATGCTAGTTCATTTAGGAAACTCCTTGTTTACATTTGTTTTTTGCAGGCTGAAATTTCACTGTAGCAGTTTTCCAATGCTGAAGTACATCTGGTCTCCTGTAAGAGGAGACAATGTAATAGAAGTAACTTTGAAGGAAATTATGTGGTTTATTGAAGATTCTGGTAAAGGATATAATGGTCATTAATTATCATCGCGTGTTTTATAGAGTGCAAGCATTTGTAGTAAATGTAATTGTGGAAAGGAACTAGTTTTATGCATTTGTAATATTTAAGAGATTATTTCTGTCTCTCTTGCGTTGTATCTTCAGTTGGTCTTCCTTATCTATATTCTGAAATGAATTTCTGAGGTGGACTTAGGCAGTAAAATAAACACCAGTGATAGCTTGGTATTAGCCTATGGCTTGAGTTACTGTGCAAGTGAATGGCACTCTGCAGCTGGTACCCTGCGTAATTGCTCAGAAAAAAGCATGTGTTAATGCAAGCAAAGTTATAACAGCTGTTCCAGGGCTTCATGTGGTATTCTGTAAGGAGCTAGAGGAACTGTTCTGAGGAAGCTAACTTGAAACTTGTTGAAGCATATCTTTGTTTTTGCAGGTGATCTCAGGAAGTGAGGTCAAGATTGGTGGATGGGGAACTGCTGAGCTTTAATCTGAAATTATCACTATTCTGATGTGTACTGTAGAGAGAGCATCCAAAGAAGTAAGGAGGGGAGTGATTAACTTTTTGCACAATAATTTAAGCAATTGAAATGTAAGACTATAGCTTAGTTTATGGAAGAGCGTCTTCCATGCAGTAGGATGTAACAATGCAAGGAACAATTTGCTGTGGGGTTAAAGGTGTAGTCTCAAATATGTGGACGTATAATGATAATATGCTAATAGGCAGAGACTTGATATGTTTGCACTATTTGTGTAAATGTTCTGTCTATATTTCTGGTTAGAGTAGTGGGATTCATGTGATGGAACTCTTCAAGAAGGGTCACTGTGGAGCAGTAAGTGTCTAGAGAAGATGTATGTTTGGTGTTGATTTCAGACACTCAGCAACTGTCTCCAGTTAAATAAAATGGGTGACATGAGACAAATTATTTACAGGAAAGGCAAGCTTGTCCGATTACTCTTATTGTCATCTTGATCTATATAAAAATACTTTAATGTTTTTAGATGTTTATTATGTTATTGTAAATCGCTTCCTTGCAAAGCGTAGTTTTACTGTTTTGACTACTGTAGAGGGGGAAGAAACATGGAAAACTGATTGTTAGCTAAGCAAAACATGAAGCATTAATTACTATAGTTTGGGTTTTGATTTTTGTATTTCTCCACAACAGGAGTGGCAAAACAGATTGATGTGCAGTGCCATGTAATTTTATAGGGATAGGCTACATTAGCATGAATTTAAAAACTTGTGTAGCTGTGTCATGAATTGGCTGAAACCCAATGCTTTTCAAGGAGGGTTTGGTTAATGTTGGTAATGCTTAGTTTTTTGATCTGACTCTGTAAGTATTGTCAGAAATGAGTGGGTGGCTGTGGAAGGTGAGAAAAATCTCCTGTAGGGTGGTGGCATCCCATACTTAGTTTCAAAGGAACTTTATACTAACTGAAAGAAGCAGTCTAGATGATTGACTTGCATTAGGTGTGTGGTTTGTCTGGCTTCAGAAGGCCTATTGAACTGGTAGAAAACTATTTTTATATTTTTCCTGCATGGCTTTTCTACTAACTTAGCAAGAAATTCAAGGAAGTCACAGGAAATTCTAGGTTATTTCGTGAACCTCAGGGTTGAGGGAAGAAGGGTGGTTGTGAAAGAGTGTGAAGAGGGAGCATGCCTCTTCCAGTGAGATATTCAGTGTCTTGGCCATTTTGCCAGACTGCAAAGGAAGTGGTCCAGGTAATCTTACCAAAACAGTGATTGCCCCGTGGTATCTGTATTTGAGAGCTTTGAATTAGCATTAAATTAGCTAGTGAAGGTAACTAGACACAAGTTAACCACGGTATCTTATATTTGTCTGTGAGTTGATTTACTCTGCTTTACAGGTTATTAAGTTTTTGGAATGGTGGACAAATTAATCTGCTTAGAAATCAGTGCCCTAGCAAGATTGCATTTTGTGTGAGAAAGTAGCTTATTTAATGGCTAGCTGTGTGGATGTACTGAAGCTATAGGGGTTATTTGTACTCCTGAGAGGGCTTCTGTGGAATGCTTGCTGTTGTCATTTGCTTGGTGGAGTTGGAGTGTACTGGGTGAAAGAGATTGCATTATTTTGTTGTGGTGTCTGTTGAGTATACATGGCTGCAACTCCATTAGTGAGAGCTGTGCTGGTAATGCTAGGTAGGAATGAGACTGAGTTCTTGATACTCTGTAGTGTCTGAGTTAAGTGTTAGCTAAGTTTCTGAAGTGCAAGTTTTCCCTAAGGTGCAGCAAAAATAAATGGAAAGTAGCTTTTTTTTTTTTTTGGCAGATCCTAGTTCTATGCTGGTTTAAAATGAATTATAACTCCATGGATCTGCACACTTTGAAGTCAAAAGAGGTGAAAACAAGCTGCTGCTTTGAAGAAGGTGCAAGTCAGCAGTTATTTCTTTATTTTTTACATTTCTTTCCTGAGACAAACTACTTGAAGGAGTGCAGTTCTGGCTAACTTGTGAGCACTACAACAGGAAGGTGTTTGAATTTTATGTTTTGAGATGTAGCTTTGGTTTCCTGTGAAGGAAAAAGCTAGATACTGTTGAGAGGTTCAAGTTCTTCCTGGTAAAAATTACTAGGTGTAGGAGTGAAGTATATTGTGTATATTTGTTGTTTGTTTTTGTAATTCAGAGGTTTTTCTCATCTTGTTTCACTTTACCATATTCCTTTAGGGCTGGGATGACACTGAGTTGCTAAGATTTTATTTGGTGTTAGCATTTGAAGTGTTGAGCTTCAGTTTTGGTTTTCTTTCTGAGAATGTGTTTGGATGAGCTGTCTCATAGTTAAGACAACTCATAACACTAGCAACAACAGTGCTTAATTTTAATTTTTTTCTCCCTTCTGTGACTTCAGTTGCATGAAATTATAGGATGGCTTCCTTGCTTGCAGCAAGATTGGCTGTGGAGGTAATTTGGGCTGATGTAATTGGTAATACTTAATTCAGTGGGTACAGGTAGTGTATTGGGTTTTAATACTGTTGTTACTGACCGTGTTATAATTTTTTTTCTCTGCCCCACCAATTACAAGAGCTCTCTTTTCAGCTGCCTGCCAGTTTGTAATTGGTAGAGGTATTTGTGTTAAATTATAAAACAAAGTAAGGTGTGTGGGGAGTCTCTTTGTTTCCAAGTCCAGCATAATTTGGAGTGGTGTGGGGGGCAACACACTATGGCCCTGTGTATGCATGACTTTCTAGTTTCAGGAACCAGTTAGATAGGCTTGGATTCAGCATGAAGGCTTATGAGAAAGCCAGTGTGAAACAGTTTCCATGTCTTGAATAAAGCTATATTCACCAGTGATCAAACAACAAAGACCTGATGTGGGCTCTCAGACATCTCTCCATTGCCTATTGAGAAGTATACTAAAGAGGTACCATAGCAAGATATCTTTCCTTTCTTCTTTTTTCTCCTCTGCTGTGCAGCTTCCTTGGGTGCTGAAGTTACTAAAGGCCTGTGTGAGAAGGGATAGAGAGGACAGAGACCTCCAGAGAATAATGCAGAGAGCTGGAAGTAGGAGCTCCTGTGGACAAAATCTAAATTCTGCACTTTTGTCTGAGCTCTGAACCCAACTGTTCTGAACTGTTGGGTCTAAAAAGTGGTATGTAAAATGCCATGGAGTGACTGGATAGTACTGAGCATCAGAAATGAAAAACAAAAAAACCAAAAACCCGAGTATAGAAGATTCTGTGTTGCAGGCTCTTGGCAGTCTACCACTTGGGTAAGTGTGGTGCCACTGAACAGGAGCAGGATTAGCTAGTCCTAAATCTGTTGTAGAGTCTGCCATCTCGTGGCTGTACTGCTGAAACATCCAAACATTTTTATTTCTACAGATTTCTTTTTTGGCAAGCCTTTGTGCACACATCTGTCTTAAGCATGATGCTAATTGCATGTGTTAGTGTGTGATCTTGGAAAAGCATCTTAACTTTAAAAAGAGATTATAAAATTTATGTTGATTTTTACATTATTTTCATTTTCCTGAGAAGCATTGCTGTAGTTTCTTATAAGCAGTACAGTGATTAAAAAAGTAGTGCATTAATTGCCTTGGCAATTTTGAATCTTGTTCTTAAGAACCTGTATCCAATTTTCAGTCTCCTCAGTTCAGTGTTGTGAATTCTGATATTTTGTTCTTAATGACCCTGAGTCTCTCCACTCCTGTAACAGTTTTACAGTTTAACTATATACATCTAGAACTTTTCTATGCTCCTGCCCTTACTAGAAATTTGAGTATTCCTGAGGGAAAGAGAATCAACTTCAAGAAGTGGAAGAACTTGTGTTACGTGTTCAAATACAGCTGCTTGTGCCATCTAAAGGTCAACAGTTATGTTGATTCCTGTGTATTGTAAATCACAGAACGGTTTGGGTTGGAAAAGACCTTACAGATTGAGTTCCACCCCCTCTGCCATGGGCAGGGACACCTTTCACTAGACCAGGTTGCTCAAAGCCTCATTCCAACCTGGCCTTTGTGATGGGTTAGCCCTTGGCTGGGGTGCGCTCGCACAGTTCCCATCCCCATCCAATGATAGGGGAGAGTATTAAAGGGGTAAATGGAAAAGAGGACTCGTGGGTTGAGATAAGGAGAATTTAATAAGTAAACTACAATAATATTGAAAATAATACTATATACAATGTGATACACAGTGATACTGCCCCCCCCAACTGGTGACCAAAGGCCCAGCCCACTCCTGGCCAACAACCCCAGAGGAGGGAGGGAATGGGTGATAAACAATGATACTCTCCCCCCAACCTGATGACCAAAGGCTCAGCCTGTTGCTGGCTAACAATCCCCGGAACTACACTCACGATTCCCCCAAACGGGGGGGTGCGCCGCTCCTGGAGGCACTCACGGAAATGAGATAACAGTCTGAGCATCCCAGAACCGAGAGCTGACCAAAGTGGAGGAAAGCAACCACCTGGCCACAGTTAATGATCCCCCTGGAGAGGGAGGATCCCAAAACTCATGGAACAGAGATAATGATTCAAGCGTCCCAGGGCCGAGAGCTGGCGGGAGTGTGTGTGGGGGAAAAGGCCTTGGGAGAGTGAATGCAGGCACCAAAAACAAGATGATCTGGAGCCCAACGGAAGCAAAAGAGAGAGCTCTTCCGGGAGCCCTTACCTATATACTGGGTATGACGTGTATGTTATAGAATACCATTTGTCACTCTGGTTCTCAATCTTAACCTAAGAGCAAATCACAGGCTAGCAGCTGGACTGTGTCACCCCCTACACCCCCAGGCCTCCCCCTGCTCTGTCTGCAGAGAGGAGAGAGGCTGAAGGTATTTGTCCTTGAAATACTAGAAGTAATCATAAACATTCCTTCTTATCAGCTGTTGTCCTGAGTACAAATTGAAAATACAGCTTCTTGCTAGATATTTATGAAGAAAAGAAAAAAAAAATCAACACTCTCTACTTAACCCAGGACATCTTTAACACTTCCAGGGGTGGGACAGTCACAGCTTCTTTGGGCAGCCTGT
>VZTO01009884.1:0-23022 GCA_013400615.1 Syrrhaptes paradoxus
AATCTGTATGCCTATAAAATGTATCCTTTTTTTCCCATGGGGTTTGGGCATACAAGAAAATGAACACTTCTTACGTGTTTCTCAACTTTGACTTACAATTTAAAAGAAGGTTGTTGTTACGGCACCTACCCTGTTGAAAGGATGAAAAGTTATAGTGGTAATTCCTTAATGAAGTAAGATTTATGAAACACATTTGTGTTTTTTCAAAACTTTCATGGGTGTCAACGGCTCATCAGTTGTAAAATGCACAATACTGCCATCTTCTGTATATAAGAAGCAGCAAATTATGCGGGTTTTTACACATATGTTCTGCACAAACAGTGTAAGTAATAGTGATGTCAACCCCTTCATTTTAAATGACAATCTAGAATCTGAAACATGGTTAAGTAATAGCAGAGAGGTCATGGTCTGAATATTCATTGTTCAGACAGCATACGT
The DNA here is from genome assembly GCA_013400615.1 of Syrrhaptes paradoxus. Classification (NCBI taxonomy): domain Eukaryota; kingdom Metazoa; phylum Chordata; class Aves; order Pterocliformes; family Pteroclidae; genus Syrrhaptes; species Syrrhaptes paradoxus. Next base: position 439 of record VZTO01009884.1, read on the forward strand.
AACTACTGACTATAGCAGTCACATGCTTGCTTTGAATAACTTCACCAAGTGTCAGAATAAATAAGAGGATACTCATTACACTGTTGATGAACATCACAGTCAATTAGTCTGATTTTGACAAAACTTGCTCTGGTATTCTTCACTGCCAGCAGCTCAGACTATTTATGGAATGTACTACCCCTAGGACGTACAAAGCAAGCTCCTACATTGCGGTTTATGACAATAATTTAGATCTTAATCAACAATGTACATTATTAACAGCTAGGCAAAACACGCCCAAATACAACCTACAAATTCACTGCCTCTGAGGGCTGCAACCTATGCCACTGAGGAACAGGTTACTGACAACTTCCATAATTTGACCCATCATATCCATGATGGTCTGTGCCTTGTGAATCACTTCCTGCCACAAAATATGTTTTAGATCAAGGCAGGTAGTATACCTCAGAGAGGACGATGAGAATGTATCACCAGTGTCAGTTAAAAGTTACCAATATACCTGTCTGATGAACCCCAGCTACACCGGGGCTCTGACTTCCCCCAACTCTTTGAGGATGTAGGTCAGGGCAGCTATCCGTCACCTGTGTTCACAGCAGCAGAGAGAGTGAGAGCTCACCTCATGGCAGGCACTTTACACCTCGCATTCCACACATATTTCCCAAAGTAACTGATGCAACTTACAACGTACAAGCTGCCAGCAGCTACTTACTATGGCTGGGGAGCATTCACATAGCACAGACGCTGCCGTGTGCAGAGAAATCCCAGGCTAGCTGTGACCCCACGCACCATATGCACTGCTTTACTTGGCAGGGCTGGGAAAATCACAGGTATCACAATGAAAGATTCAGTGGACTGAACCTTCTATGGTCTTTAAAGAGAGTAAATTGAAATTTAAAATGCTACTTGTCAGTGCACTCACTGGATCCCAAACGCTTTTGACAGGAGGAATAACACAAACTCAGTCTCATCCCACAAAGATGATTAAGGGAGTGGAGCACCTCCCTGATGAGGAAAGGCTGAGGGAGCTGGGTCTCTTTAGCTTGGAAAAGAGGAGACTGAGGGGTGACCTAATGAATGTTTATAAATATGTGAAGGGTGAGTGTCAGGAGGATGGAGCCAGGCTCTTCTCTGTGACATCCAGTGATAGGACAAGGGGCAATGGGTTCAAGCTGGAACACAGGAGGTTCCACTTGAACATGAGAAAAAACTTCTTTCCAGTGAGGGTGACAGAGCACTGGAACAGGCTGCCCAGAGAGGTGGTGGAGTCTCCTTCTCTGGAGACATTCAAAGCCCGCCTGGATGCGTTCCTGTGTGATCTGATCTGGGTGTTCCTGCTCCGGCAGGGGGATTGGACTGGATGATCTTTCGAGGTCCCTTCCAATCCCTAACATTCTGTGATTCTGTGATCTTTTAACATAGTCTTGTTTTCTGAATTTTGCAAAGGTAGCTCTAACAGCATACAGGCATGCTGAAAGCAGCTCTAATAGTCACCGATATGTAATCACCCAAAACGGGTTTTCTTTTGCCCCAGATTCACCACCCAGCCGGTCAAAGCTGTAGCTCAACCTGCTGAAGAGCCCTGGGCCTCCCAGCACTCCCCTCAGCAGCCCTGCCCAGGGACGGCAGGTGCCCCTGCCCGCCCCGACGAACGACCCAGCCCCGTAACCGTCCCACGCCGGCTACTGCGCTGCCCGCCGCCCTCCCGCACCGCTCCCCCGGGACCGGAGCCCATCCACAAGCTCCCCTCACAAAGCCCCTCGAGAGCCCGACTCCCCAGCGGCCGCCCAACGCGCGCGCGTGCGTGTGTGCGTGCGCGCTGCCGCCCGCCCGCCGCCGCCACCACCACCCCCACGGCCCCTGTCCCCGTGCAGCTGCCGGAAGGGATTTCTCGCCCTTCCGCCGCGGGGTCACGTGACGTCCCGTTGGCAACGCAAGATGGCGGCGCCCATGTTGCTGCCCGAGTCCCCTCTGGGGAAGTTGAGGTGAGGGCGAGGCGGAGGCCGGTGCCGGGTCTCGTCACCGCTTCCAAGGGGAAGGGGAAGGGCCCAGGGATCCCCGAAAAGAGTCACAGCCCAGCCCCGGCCGAGACCGCCCGGCTGTATGGCGGCCGAAGCTGAGGCCGCCCCGCGGCCGGGCCTGGGAGTGGCGCAGCTGTGTGTGTGGAGCAGCGGCCGTGGCCGAGCAGCGGCCGCCACCGCCGCGCGCGGGGACGGTGGGGGGTAACCGGCCCCCGCGGGGGGGCGGCGGTTGGAAGCGCGGTTTGGCGCTGGGGGGCGGTGAGTGCGGCCGAGGGGGCGCCCGGGGGCGGGGCCGGAAGCGGGTGGGGCCGCGGGGGGTGGGGGCGCAGCTCGGGGGGTGCCCGGGGGTGCTTCCGAGCGGAGCTCCCCACCGGCCGTGGGGGAAGGGAGGCCGCTGGCGGGTGCGCGCCTGGGCAGAGCCCCGTCCGGCCCCCTCCGTAGCTGGCGGGAGCCCCGGTGTGGGCCTGCGAGGCTTTGGAAGCGCTTGTAGCCCCCCCGTTCTGGAGCGGCCTGAGCGGGAGGCGAGCCCTGGCTCTGGAGTGGCTCCTTGCACTTGAGCTGTTTGCCCATAGCTTCGTGCGCTCTGTGGCCTGGCAGCGAGGAGAGTTGCTCTCTCTCTCTTCTGTTCTTGGGCTTCAGGAGTAGCTAAGAAAGTCTGGGAGCTGGGAAGGAGGTGTCCTGGGTTGTCTGCCGTAGGCACCTGCTGAGCAGGTGAGATTCGTTTCGGGCAGGTGGTGTTACAGGAGGAGTTACTGTGATTGATCAAAGGTAGAAGGCTCAGATGTGAGCAAAGCCTGCAGTAAGGCATTGGCCTTTGAGGGCAAGCATTCTGCTGCCAGGATGACCACAAAGGTGTTACTGATGTGAGTACCAGTGGTATGCAGATCAGGAAGATGTGAGTAACCCTGAATGGAAGGCTGAGAGATGTGGGTGAGCTTTGGGCTGTCTGAGTTATACCTATGGAATCTTTTAAAATTACATATGTTGAAATGGGAAGATTTTGATCTCCCATCAGTATTTGGTATGGCAGAATGACAAGAGATGAAAACCATCCCTCCTTCCTAGAGGCTAGAAAGAAGAGAGTTAGAATGGAAAATGACAGCAAAGGGATTGATATGAAAAGGCTTTCAGATACTTTGAGGGTTTTTAACCATAATGAAAGTATGGTGGTTTTTCTAGGCAGCCTTGCCGCACTGCTGGACAAGTCTGGTCAAGCTTCAGTAGCAGAAGAGTAGACCTGAGCATCATCTGTGGTTATTGTTAAGTTGCTTTTGTTATCTGCACATTAAGACTGCTGCCTGTAGACAATATCAACAGAGAAGGAAAGAGACTTAAAATTTCATACCCTGTAAAAAAGAGGAAGACTAGAATGTGCTGAAAGTAGTGCCAGAATTACAGGGTAGTAGATCCCCAAAATTTTCTCCTTAATCTTATCCAGTGACCAAGCTTCAGGAACTAAGGAAGATTTCATGGGGTTGGTAATAATGCCAAGTACTGCAGAGCTCACTAAGGATGAGACACCCTGTGTTGTGTCCAAATGTGATTGTTACTGCTGTCCACATGGTGCTCTAACAGCATAGCAACAGATTTCATAGTCATGTCAGGTGTCCCTGTAGAGTCACTGTTTCATATGAATAGCTGTTAATTTTGCAGTTTGTGGCGTTTTTGCTGTTGATGTGAATTGAGTGCGTGTATGACATTAAGAATCCTTTGTTTGGTTGTTTTAACGTAAATAATACTCTCTCATCTTCAGCCATCAAAAATACAGAGCTATTCTGAAGAAAGAAAAGCGAAAAAAAAAGCGGCAGGCACTTGCCAAACTAAGAGACTCAGGTAACTGAAGAGTTCTGTTTTGTCAGTGGAACTAGTGGTAATTCTTTTTTTCTTCTTTTTTTTTCATTTTTTGAAAGGATGTAATTTTGTGTGTGTTTGCTGACTATAACATCCTGTTATTTAGATGCACTGGTTTGTGTTTTTTCTCAGAAGCTACAGAAAAAGATGAATCGGTGTCTGAGGAGGAAGAGGAGGAATTGGAGGGAGAGGAGGAAGAGGAAGAAGAAGAAAAAAAACTTGAGGAAGAAAGGTGAAGTCAATTACATCTTGATACTTGAACAGTTTCANCATATATACAGTAGATACATTTGTAGTCAATTCCATCTTGATACTTGAACAGTTTCAATATATTCTGTAAAATAAAATCCTTTTTTTCTATTTCAGTATTCACAATTTTTCTCTAAACCCTGAATGATTCCTGTGGAATTTTCTATTTTAAAGAAGATTAGATAAGCTGTAGTTCTTGCTGAACTGATAAATTTGAATGGTATCCATGACAATTGCATCAGTTGTGGGTAGTCATTAAATTTTATTTAAGTAATATGTGGTTTCCTTGTAGACAAAAACTACATGAGCAGTGGTTGCTGAGAGAAGAAAAGGCCCAAGAAGAGTTCAAGATTAAGAAAGAAAAAGAAGAGGCTGCAAGAAAACGTCAAGAAGAAGAAGAGGTGATGTATAAACTGAGTGTTACAGTTGTGTCTGGCAATAAGGTAGACTTAGTGTAATATCTTTTACTGTTCTGTAGTAGACCCAGTTTTTGATGTTGGTATGTTTGAAAGCATAAGCTCTTCTTTCTTCCATTCTAGAAACGCAAAATTAAGAAGGGGGGAAAAAAAGACTCTTTCAAAAGGTTTTTGTCCAGAGATGTAGTTGTTTATGACAGGATGAAAATGAATGGTCAAGGAGTTGTAGTACAACATGGTAGTTTTGAATTTGACTGCTTATAAAGCATTTGTTTTCTTAAATACTTTTCAATTTTTTTTTTATCATAAAGAGGAAGATCAAAGAAGAATGGGAAGAGCAGCAAAGAAAAGAGAGAGAAGTGGCACAGCAGAAGCAACAGGAGAAGAGAGAGAGAGAGGTGATTCCTGGCAGTGGGAGGATAAACATGTTACATATCCTCTTACATAATCAGATGCAAAAGTCTATGCATATTGAAAAGGGATTTAATTCTAATTAGCAAATGTATGAATGTATTAGTTACTTCTTCTCTCCATTCTTTCTAAATTGCTGAAACTATTCTTCACTGTTAAAGAGGATCTAGTGAATCCATATATCTAGAAGGGTAACTCATTTTAATGCATCTGGTTGTTCATAGTATGTGATTTTTTTTTTACATCAGTTAAATATAAAGGCACACGGTGAATGCAGGTTCTGATATGTGCACTTTTGCATCATGGATTAAAGATAATAATCCTTTCTTACTGTCCCAGTTGAAAACAGTCAGTGTTGAAGAAAATGCCCAGTGAGGATATGGAATATGGAATTACACGGCTGCTGTTCCTTAACACAATTCTTAATCAAAAGATATGTTACAGCTCTTCTTTACCTGACTCATCCAACAGGACGTATCTTTTTTTTCAGAGCTCCTTGGGTGGAGAAAAAAAAATTACACTGTTGACATTAGTAATAGATAACATTTCTGTTAACTATGCATTCTTCTTAAGGTTGGAAGTTGAGTGACCTGGGTGTAAGATGTCCTGTACAGAAATCCAACGTGAGGACTGGCCTGCTGCCAGTAAAGGGTGATTGCAGCTTTCTAGGGTTCAGTCGTTTTAGCTTCTCTGCTATTGCAAAAGATTCCAGTTATTTTGATAGGAAGTGTCTTCCTACTGTGTCTGGTAGCCGCAGCAGAAGAGACACGAGCAAACAGTATTGTCTCCCGCATTGAATAGTTGGTTATGTCATTGATTACGTAATGCTTGCATGAGGTATGAAAAAGAACAGCAGTTGTTGTATTTCCTGTCTTACTTCCTCTTCTGTTAAGTGTCCATTTCTCTCTTTGCAGAGTAGGGAGAGAAAATGGTGGTGGCATCCTTTATTAAAAGTTGAGATAGAGTTCCAAGAGAGCTGAACCGTGGTAACAGCAGGATTTTGTTCCTCCCCTCTCCTTGTGTCTGGCTTTGCCAAAGCTCTTGGTGGACTAATTTGGTTCCCTGAACTAGATGGAAGCCGCTTTCTTTTTTGTTTGGTTGTTGGTTTGTTTGGTTTGTTCTTTTCTGGGTTACTGTTTTACTGGTTTAGTGAGTTAAACTGGCTCATAGAGGGCACTGACAGGTGCCCAGGGGGAAACTTGAGTATCTATCTGGGAGTGGAGCCACCCATTTCAGTAGTGGAAAGTTGTTCAACTGATTTGGCTGGTCTCTTGAAACAGCAGTATATTCAAGTTCTGACTTACTGATTTAAAAATATTTTTTTTTTCCTCCCTAAGATGAAAAAGCAGATTTTTCTGGTTTGGTAGTTTTTTTGTTTGGTTGGGTTTTTTAGTGTGGTTTTGCTTTTTTTCATTTAATAGTGTGGTCCTCATCTTGGATTTTTTTTTTTAAATTTTTATTTGTCCTTCCTCTTTTAAAATGTAATTAAATTATCATAGAATTAGAATAATGTTGGCATATTTTCTTGTATTGGCTATGTTTAAATGTCATTTTTTTCTTGGAACTTGCTAGAATAATTTGTCAAAACTATTTCCAGACAGTTTTGGAGAGTGACTATTGTTTTGCTCAGCCCACTTAGCAGGAGGAAAGGAAGGAATATCCTAATTGTTTTCCTGTATTTGGAGGGCTAGACAAAGTGAACTTATGATATTAAAGTTTCTTAACAGTTATATGTTTTGCTTTAACAGAGGCTAAGCAATGTGTTTTTCTGTGTGTTACATGGAACGTTCTATGTTAAAACGTTTAGTGCAACTAAATGATTATGAACTTAACTGTAACCAGACTGAGTATTAGAGCAGGAGATATATTTAAGCATTCAGTAGGTCAATGATAGTTTTAAAAAAAGAAGAAAATTAAACTTTTTAAATTGTCTGGCATTTAGATTGGAAAATCATCTACATGAGGGTCTTGTCTGATGTATCCTTTAAGAGCTTTGTAGTACATGGATTTCTACGGAGCAAAAGTAAAACTTCCATTTTTAAAGCAAACCCCATCAAACTTCTATTATGTGTAATCACTGAGTATTGTAAATTAGGTTCTTAACTAAAGAAACCAGATGTTTTGCTTGTCCTCAGGGTTTTCACTAGTCCTGTGTTTGCACCATTTATAGGCAGCTGTGCAGAGGATGCTGGATCAAGCTGAAAGCCAGGTAGGCTCAGATATTTTTTGAAAAAGAACTGAAAAATAATTTAATTGCCATCCGGTGTTTGCCTCCTAGCATGTTGTCCATCTGCTCTCAAGAACCTAATGGCCTGATTAAATTTAATATGTAGTGGCTTGCATGAGCAGTAAACAATTATTTGCTGGGTGGAACATAATTAAGCATATTTCTGGCTGTTTGGTGGCAGTGCAGTTGTGCATGCTTATTCCTGTTCAGGAGATCAGAGTCAAAATTAATCTGGAAATACTGCTGTGTGCTGTTAAAAAAACCACTGTGCATGAGGTTTATTTGTGACTTGGAATTCTAAATAAATCTGTCAGTCCTTCTGGGTGGCAAGACAAACTTGTCTTTTTAAGCAGATGGCAGGCTCTAAATAAAAGGATTCAGCAGTAGAGGAGGGCACAGATCCTTAAGAAAGAAAGAAAAAAGGTGTTGGAGGGAGAAGCTGACTGCTCCAGGGCCTTGGAAGAGCACAGATCTCAAGCTGGCATTGTGTAGTAAAGAAAACTGCAGTCTGCATTTGAATCTTAAGAGAGGATGAATTCAATCTTTCATATTGCCTCAAAGAATAATTCAGCTTTTTATCACTGTGATACGGTTAGACTTGTAAAGATTCTTGCTCTTCTTAAACCACTGCATGAATCTGAAAATTTAATTTTAACGTAATTAACCCATTGTACATTGATTGCCATAGCTACATCGGAGTTGCATTGAGATCCAAATTATGTTTAAACAGTTTTTAGGTAGGGAGTCTAACTCTTTTATTTCAGAATATGGGTAGAAAAATGCTCTGAACTATTAACTGCCCAGAGCTCAAGATGTATTAGCAATCAGTTCTGCAAGGGAATAGGCAGAAATGTGGTATGTTAGAGACTTCATTACAGTATCAATTCAGGGTTCAGTTACTGAACATTGACACTGTTGAAGTGGTGGTGCTGTTCTGTTGAAAGAAAGTCATGGCCGAGAGTCACGAACAGAACTGTTAACAAGGTCAAATGCTGCTTGTAAATAAGAGTATTCACTTGATTTAAAATGAGACCTTAGGTTAGATAGCTTTACAGATCTTTTCACTAAAAAAATGAAAATTCCCTTTTAAAAATGGGTGTTTTGTTTGTACTCAGTCAACGCTTGCAGCTTGATAATTCAATTTTGAATTATAGAAATCTTAATGACCCAAGATGAGCAGTATGGAGGCTTTTAATTCCGGTGATAGCTATGCATTTATTTTAATTCTGCCCTTTGGCAGGTTACTTTTATTTTAGCCTTCTCCAGCTGCATAAAAAGTGATAGTGATAACCTTACTGAGCTTTGAGCTGTTGCAAAGACAAATAAGTAAATAGTCCTAGCATTCTATCTGCCAGCTGTATAAACTGCTGCTCGGTGGGTGCTGGAGTGAAGCAGGTAATGGCTTACCTGAATGGAAACAATCTGTCCCAATATTTTTAAGTCTCGCAGATGACAAATGAAATTGTTGTTTGAGGAGCAAATACTATTGCAACTCTTCTGGTTATAAAATTTTAAGAAGTTTTTCCCTTAGCAATAGAAAATTTCCAATTTGGTGATTTTTGTTTTGTTTTTTGTTAAAAAGAAATAATGAATATAGACTTGTTCTTAAAACCAAACAATTATCTAGAAAACAGGTTTCCATCACCAGAGACCCAAGGCACTGTGCAGCTTTATAAACCAATGCTTAAAATAGGTTCAGCTTGCTTTGTAGTAACACAATGCTCGTAATTGCATGTGATTTTAATTGGTAGTTTTATTTTTAACGTTGTATCTTTCTTCTTTTGTAATTTCTTTGTATTTTAATGTTTTTTTCCATAGCTGGAGAATGGTGCGACCTGGCATAACCCAGAGCCCCCAGAGAATATAGGAACAGAGAAAGACAGAGCGAATTGCCCATTCTATATTAAAACAGGTTCCTGCCGATTTGGAGACAGGTAATCAATTAAATACCCACCAGTATAGAAGTGTTTTGGAGAGATGAAAGGGAAGCAGCTTCATTAGGTCATACACAAACTGAAGAAAAATTGCTCTATAAATTACTTTTATGTATTTGGATGTGGTTCTGAACTAGACATTGAGAGCAAAAGTGTTGCCTGGCTGGAATTGAACTGTTTATTGTTATGGCATATTATTGATGGTGCATTCTGGTTACATTGGTCAAACTGACTTTTCCTGAGCTCTGACAGATGCACAGATACAATCACAGAGAATATATTTGATTTCTGCTATTAGTACAGGCCTTATATGTCAGATGTTGTCTTTTATCTTGTCTAATTTTTATATGCTGCATCTTTTAAAAAATAAAATCAAATCTCAAATAGACTAAGTCAAGGTACATCTGCACTGTTGAGAAAGCTACTGCTTCTCAACTTCTTCTGTGTGTATGCTGTTTAAATGTGTGATACATTCATTCTTGATTTTTTTTTTTTAATACTGTTATGGGTGCCCTGCTTGTAAAGGAAGTATAATAAAAGGCAAGAAGAGAGAAGGGCAAGAAGATTATCAGAGATGAGGAACAGCTTCTGTAAGAGAAGTGGCTAACTAGTCTAGACTCTGCTTTCAAAGAGATGATGAAAGAGGGCTGTGGTAGATGAACATGGAACTCATGAGTAGGATAGGATTCTTTGCTTTTATTAGGAAGTAGTTGAATTAGGTGTCCCTGAAGTATTTTGTCAGATGAAACAAATTGTAAACCAAAAGTATAAATGGGTTCATCGAGTGACTGTTAAAGATGATGACCCAAATGCAGCATCTGGCTAGAAAATCTCGTATTTTTTGTGCATGCTAAGAAGGAAAAATAGCTCAGCAGGGAAAGACTCCGATAGTTATTACATGAATCTTCAGCATAAACTAGTAAGGCTCTTTTACTAACTTGTATCTCTGAAATGTGTGGTCCATCCTTCTAGGATTTTTTATCCTAGAAGTAATTTGTTTTAGTGTGATGTATATTGTGTTAGGGAGATCTAATACTTTTATGGCTGCTAAGAAGATGCAGATTAAGATAAGACTTACTTATAAGAAGCATCTTTTTAAAAGTGGAAAAATATCAATGTCTTACTCATCCAACTTCCCATCTAAATGTGCTTCCCCTCACTGTCCACTCCCCCCTATGATGAGAAGTAAAAGTTGTTGAAAAAAGAAGAGCAGGGACTTGCTTTAAAATGTCTTAAAAGATTGTCAGTAGCCCTTCAGAAATGGCGAACACATTTAACCCTAGTATCCTAAAATAAACTCCCATAGCTCTTATTCTGTTACTGGTATCTATAGCTTTTGCAGACATGCTTTTTTCAGCAAGAATGCATTTATACACGGCGGAAACCATTCAGATTATATGCAAACTCACTTCCAAAGGTGTTTTAATAATTGAAATATGTTGGTCTTCCACTAATGGATACAGTTAGCTGTTACTCAAAATGGCAAGTGTTTGAAGTTTCAACAAGTGCATCTTTTGCTGAAAGTGCTGATCTTTTCACTTCTCTATCTTCACTACAAATGTCCAGGTGTTCTCGCAAGCATAACTATCCAACATCTAGTAAGACACTACTCGTCCGAGGGATGTTCATTACTTTTGGCATGGAGCAGTGCCGGAGAGATGACTATGACACGGACGCGAGTCTTGAGTACAGCGATGAGGAGACCTACCAGCAGTTCCTGGAGTTCTATGAGGACGTGCTCCCTGAGTTTCAGAACGTGGGGAAGGTTGTTCAATTCAAGGTATGCATCTGGGTGTAATGGCTTGTTAAATATGTAACATGTACCACATAAGTTTTGTTTTACTAGCCTTAGCAGGAATTCTGTCCAGCATACCCTAGGTAAATCCCTTGTACTTTAGAGAACTATACAGCGTCCTTACAGCAAACTGTGCAGCTCCCATGTCACCTGTAAACTTGTCACTGCTGTTACAGAGCATTGTCTTACTCTGGGTGAATCTTCTCTACCATTCCCCTGAACAGTTATAAATGCTTGTGTTTTATATTGCAAGTTACTCATATTGCCCAACAGTCCACTTACCTCACAGTCCCTTCTTTATTCAGCCCGTGATAAGCCCCACAGGGTCCACCAAGACTGTTAAACAATATAAATACATCTGGGCTATTGTATTTGTGCCTAAGGAATGAAATAGTGGGGGTATAAAATGTATTTGGAGTATACACCCAAACAATGTCATTTTAGGACTGGTTGCATAAAACAAAATCAAATTAAAATGAGAAGGTAGTAGATATTTCAGTGGGAGGAATTATAAAAAGGGAAGTTACATAAATGGTGTTGAGATTTGTCATCCATCCTTAGCTTCTGTGTTCAGTTTGCTGAATGTTCTTTCCTGATTTTTTCCTGTTTATATTATGATTTCTTATGTGGGGAGAAGAGGGACCTGTAAATGGAGACCTCAGAGATGAATGATGTGTGTAAACAGTCCCATGTTGTGCCAAAATATGCAGTTTGAATGGTGAACCTTGCAGCAGAACCTACTGTAGCATCACTTTCAACTTGTCATTCTTGAGTGCTTTCCTGCAGTCACCAGGAGGCACGCAGTGCCTTTCCTCCTTTTGTTTCCATCTATGAACAGCTGCCTCAGAACTGAGATTATTAGCATTTAAAGCAAGCGGAAAGCAGAAAAAGTGAATTTTCAATAGTTGTTTAATGAGCTTCATAGGTAAGAAACCTTCAGTTGTTTAAAGGAATATCCCTTCTGTATTTTGACTCATGGGATATTAGCACGCTCTCTGCTATCCTAGAAGATGGGATGTAGATTCCCAATAGTTGAAACTCTGTCTTACCATCAAACTTGTATTCTCAACTTTGTATTGTTGTTATATGCAGCTGTGCTAAGCTGTGTGTACTCTAGTCCCTCTGACTAATAACAGGGTAAGAGCTTTTAGTACAGCATTTTTTAGCTTCTGAAGTAATTGTGCAACTGTAATATATAGTGAGAACGCCCATGAGAATCATAAGAGATGCTTAGAAATTACATGTTGGCTGCAGGGTCTTAGCTGTGATTGAATTGACTCTCTTCTACCATTCAGAATCGGATCATACACACCCCTCTTTCAGACAACTTTTTCCAACCTAGCCCAAGGTTTTATTCTTGCTCTTCCTTCTGGGAAGCTACTCCAGAATCTAGCAGAACCTTACAAACACACTTCTTTTCCCACCCAAAAGTGTCCATGGCGAAATCAGTCTTGCTTGTTTCTGTGTCGATGCTGTTTATCTCAAATAGTTTGACTGCTTATTCAGTAATATTTAGTTATACAACTGCTTGCTGTGTCCGAAGCCCTTGCCTAATCCAGTGCACAGAGAGGTATTCTGTGTGGGTCGGGGTTCAGTGATTAAAGGAGCCGTTCGCCTCATTTGTTGCGGATATTGGAAGAGGCCTGGGGGCAAACGACGCTGAGCTCACAGTTCTGCTGTGGAGAACTGGGTTCTAGCCTGTTTGGGCCTGCCCATTCCAGAATTCTTTCTAACTAGCAACAAGCTTTTCAGAAGTAAAATTGTGTATTTTTGAGCTTCAGATATACTTTGAATGCTAAATTATTATGAAAAAAAAAGGTGTTTCAGAACTGTACAGTGAAAGCAACTTCAGCTTTTCTAACTCGTCTCACAGGGATGCTGTGAAGCAAAATTGCTCTAAAGATTCTCTTACCATACTGAATCCCACATTTCCCCTTGGGGATCCGAATTGTTTTCAGAGCAGGATTTGGCTGTTGCACAGTAGGGCTGGCCCAGGCAAGCAAGAGACAATTGAGTACAAGCTGTCCTGTGGACTAAGTGAAGCAGAATTCCAATATTAATCAAAGCATAATGCTGGAAACAGTCAAACATCAGCCAGAAGGGCTTTCTTTTTTTCCTTCAAAACCTTTTATTTGGTTAAATCCCATGTAAGTTCATACTGGTGAGCTNAAAAACCTTTTATTTGGCTAAACTAAGTGTTCAGAAGAAAATTACATGTAAGTTCATACTGGTGAGCTATCATAGATCGGAACAGCTGCCATGTCAACATAGGTGAGCTGATGTACAGCATAAACCTTCTGCTGAACTAACTGCCTGTTTCCATCCCCTTAGGTCAGTTGCAACTATGAGCCTCACCTGCGAGGAAATGTGTATGTCCAGTATCAGTCGTAAGTACTTGTAATCTTACTACGTTTTAGAACTGTGAACACTGTTTGTATAATCCAGGTGATTCATTCTCATACTGTAATGGGAGCCTCAAATTGGTGAGCAACATCTTAAGCAATTGCACGATGAAAATGCTGTGTGTGATTTTTACTTTTTAAAGGGAGAAGGACTGTCAGGCAGCTCTTGCGCTATTCAGTGGACGATGGTATGCAGGCAGACAGCTTCATTGTGAATTTTGTCCTGTGACAAGGTGGAAAACTGCTATATGCGGTGAGTCACATAAACACTTGGAAAAGAGAGTATGTTTTATTGAGCAAGTCCTTATGAAAGTGAAAAAGAGGGAATTACCCTCTAGCTTTCAGATCTGCTTAATGTTGTGGTTCTTTTCTGTTTGGGAGACAAATATGCTAACTTGCTTGAGTAGATCTAGGAAAGAAAGGGCATATTCATACCATGTCATGTAAGAGTCTCAATCATGCCAGTGGATTTACCTTGGACTGGAAAAGAAAGTTTGGATCTTAGCTTTGTAAATAATAATCTTCAGGAAGTACTAATTTATCTCTTTAAAAAAGGAATAGCAGTTTCTGAACCATCAACTGTTCTTAGCAGTAACTATCACATTTGACTTATCTATATTTACAGTCTTAGATTAAGGTAGTAAAATTATTTATGAAAATCATTTTAAGCTAAAGCCTCCATAGCTGTTAAAAAGTTAATTCCAAGAAGAGTACATATTGAAAAATAATCTTGCATGAATTAAATTTGATAGGTGGTCAGATGCATGTTTTTGTTTGAAGAAGCAAATTTCAGTTTAATAAAGTTTCTTTCCAGTAGGTACACAATCAAGGAAGAAATTTAACAGGTCTGGTTCATAAAAAAGCAAACCCTAATCTGTTGCAGGCTTATTTGAAAGGCAGAAGTGTCCAAGAGGGAAACACTGCAACTTTCTTCACGTATTCAAAAATCCAAACAATGATTTTTGGGAGGCCAATAGAGACATACGTATTTCTCCTGAACGGACTAATCAGTTGTCTAAAAACTCTGAAAGGAGAAACAGATCGAGCCATCGTGATGACTATTACAGCCGGTCAAGGAGAAGGGGCAGCCCAAGCCCAGATCATTCTTACCGGAGAAATGGAGAATCTGAGAGAAAAAAGAATCGCCGCAGAAACAAGAGAAGGCGCCGGTCTGGCAGGTCAAGAAGTCGAGAGAGGAGGAGGTCTCGCAGCAGGGGGAGAAAGAGGAGAGGCCGCAGTCGCTCGAGAAGTCATAGTCGAACACGCAGTAGGAGCAGAAGTCGGAGTTCCTCTCGATCCAGGAGCAGGGGTAAAAAGAGATCAAGCAGCAGAGGAAAAAATAGTGAAACTCCCAAAACAAAGTGAGAATTTCTTTCAGAAGTTGCTAATTGATCAAACATAGAGCTGACAAAGAAATCTTTCCAGTAGGGCACCAGATATATTTGAGTTTCAAATAAAGTGTTCTTGCACATTAAAATGTTTCTTCCTAATAAAGGAACCCAGTTTATTGTGTGCTAAGCTTCAGAAAATTAAAAGTTTAAGTCCTGTGTAAGGTGTGAATGTCAAGTACTCTAGCTACTCTGTCCTTCTGAACTGTTGCAACATCTGGATGCATACCGAGTACAAATAGAAAGAGAAGTAAAACCTTATTTGGTATATGCTTATTTCTGTGTTATGTGTGTGTTGTTAAGTGTTTACTGTCCCTGTAGGGAGTTAGTACAGAACAGCCAGTGTGCTGTAAATTCACACCACAGCGTACTGCAAATTGAAGTCTGTGTAGAAGACTGCCATTTATATTTTCTGTCTGTTATGAGAAATCTCTTTCTAGACAAAGTAAGTATAATCACGTTACGAGTTGGAGAGAAGGGATCTAAAAGACGTTACTGTTTGATTGTACAATACTTGCCCAGCAGGAGCTTTGTGGTCATTAAGTGTTGGATTTTTCTCTCTCCCCTGACTAAGCTGCTGAGCTAATTGCCTGTAGGGATTGCAGTAAGACTAAAACCGAGTAGGAAGTACACAGGCAAACAGTCAATGTATTCAGGACCTTAATCCTCAAGTAAGAGAGGAGACCACGCGCTTGTAATCCTCAAGTGAGGATAAAAACCATTTTGCATACCTCTTGGTCGCATACCATTTGTAGTTGAAAACAACCTCCCTAACCTGTGATGGAGTGGTGCAAAAGTGTACATCTGGTAGCTGAGGATGCAGGTGTGGAGTTGTGAAGGCTTGAGATGGTTGCAGAGTAGCTGAAGAAACTGAAGGTTTTATACCTGACACAATATTTTAGGTTTTTTGGAGAGGAGGACTTGACTTAAAGCCCTTTTAGGCTTATTTTCCAAACAGTTTAAGGCATTCCATAGTGCGTTAACCTTTCCTGTGATCAAGGTGGAGAGCAGGGTGCGTAAAAATGAAGTTACCAGGACAAAACATCTTTGAAATTACAGCTATATTAGCAAAGTACCTGGAATTGGAGAAATCCTTACCAATATTTCTTCACTTTTAAATGAAAGATTTGTGCTGTTTGATGGACTATAATTCACACTGCTTAGCTTAAGGTATTCAACTTCAGGCGTCTAGGCGTCCTTCGACACTTGGAGAGAGCACTTTGTGGCACTGAAGGTGCAGGTGCCCTCAACAGTCTGCAGATACCTCCCTCTCTTTAGCCTCCCCAAAGAACTTGGGCTCCTGCTTTTCTCGTACAGTTCAGACCACTTAGAAGGCTAAAGTAGACATGAAGTGCTCCCAAACAGATATTCATTATGACTCCAATGTAAAGTCCAGTAGAAAATCTGGATAGCTAAACTTTACGATAGCATTCCTCACAGCAAGAATATTTTTCCCCCAGGATAGGTAAGAGTGAATGAACATTGCTTCTGGATATAATATATTTTTGCTTTTCTAAATGCATACTGCACCTAGCATGCTGATTAGACATTTTCCTTCTTTCATGTGTAACTGTTGTCCGATATGGAGTAATACAAGAGAAGTGCTATATATCGATGTTCAGTTCAAACCCGACTTTCACTATATATTGTCATAACTGTAGGCAGAATTGTAGCTTAGTTAATTTGATTAAATGTTTTAGTTTTTAACAGATGTAGGAATTGTAATTTAATAGCATAACTTTTGAAATAATAACTTTGTTTGAAAGGCATATTTCCAAGAATAGACAGCACGAAGTTTTAAATTATAGTTGAGAAATTTATGACCCCCTGTTTGTCATAATGTTATCTTTTTCTGAATAGACCTTACAGACAGATTTTCCCCTAGGTTTCTGGTTTTTCCTAGATGCTCATTTGTCTAGTTGGGTTGCTTGTGCAGACTGTGGCAAACTCTGGTTCAGTTCCCTGGACCAGAACTGAAGTGGCATTTCCTGCTTGCAGGGATGCACCACCACCAGGTCAATGACATTGTCCTTTCCCAGGTGCTGCCTCGTGTCCCACAGCTCATGCTGCTCAGCTGGCCTCCTGGTTAAGGTTCACGGGAGAAAGAGTTGATTTACACCGTCTGTAGTACATTGTACATGCTGTAGTAATGCAGCAGGCTGTGGCTGCGCGTTATCTCGGTGAAATCAGCTGAGGAGCTCAAACAGAAGTGGTGGAATGTATGGTGGGAAGCTGTGGCCTGCTGGGTGAAATAAGCAAAGCAGGCTTGTGTAGGATTAGGAACCAAGTGCCAACTGAGACCCATGTGAGAATTCCACAGGTAATTAGGCTCCGTGTCCCCGCAGTTTTGTAATGGGATCTGGGAAGCTGAGCTGCTGGTTTTTTGGTTTATTTTTTAATGTTCTTATAGTTAAAAAAAGAGACTTGCTCAGAGATGCATGTAAAAATTGAAATATACTTTATTTCTGCTACTATAATGGCTGAAGCTTCAGCTTTTTTTTCTTGAGGTCTGGACCCAAACTTACTGGCTGTACCTGTGCAGTGTAGGACGAGTAGTAATTATTCACTTTCACATGCAGTCTGTTTATTACACACAAACTGAGTGCCGTAGATCTGACATGTAGTTCGCATCGGCTAGCATGAAACCTGGACTTCAACCCGTTTTCTAAGTTCAGAGTTCATAGATTTCATTGGTATTGTTTCCCTGCTTCATAATCTTAACAAGTGTTACAGGCATGGTTTTGTGTTTCCTTATTAGCTGAGTGAGCTATTTATTCTGAAGAGATAAAGAGACTAGAGGTTTTAACTGAGAAGCTTAATTATTTTTTTTCCAAGGGGGAGAAGCCCCAGAAGAACACAGAAAGGATTTAAATTTGCAAGAATACCTTGTTCTCATGGCACAGTATTCTGCGTATTCCACATAAAAGGACCTTATAAAGAGAATTAATATTGGCCAAGTTTTGATTTTTGTTTTTAACGACTGTTTAAAAGCAGAGGCTTTCAAAATTCTTTTTTTCAGTTGTGAATTCTGCAAGAATCACTGAGGTGCTTTAGCCTGATGATGAAAGTGGGCATTTACACAGAGCTGAACGAAGTGCGTTAGGGCAGCCGTGGGACCTGCCCCGCAGCTCATCTCACAGTCAGGATGGGGAGCAGGCGCTCCTCCTGCCCTTCTCCCACAGTAAAATCGCATTTTTCCAGTGGCAGAAGGGGAATAATGACAGCAGGGTGGGAAGGCCTGTGAACACAGGCAGGATTACTGCCCAGCAGTATCCAAGCATGGGTGAGCTGGGATTGTCCCCTCACAGCAGCTTGCCCTGAGGTTCTGGCTGGCAGCTGCTTCCAGGGGCTTTCCCCTTCTGCCTGCCCAGAGCAGCTAACCCCCATCATGGGGGGTGAGGGTACTGGATGCAAGGCTTTGATTTGGTGTGGAGGGGGAACAGGCACACAGGGAAAGGCTTTGGCTAGGGCAGATGGTCTGAAGTGCATCCTGAGGAACTTCCCAGCTCTGTGTCCTTTGGTGATAGCTGTCTTTCTCTGATTCACCACATTTAGTGTATTAGAAATTGCCCTGAAGTTTACCAGGGATGCTCCTGTGCACTAAATAAAACTTTTTCAAAAGAAATGCAAGAGCCTGCTTAAAGATGCTAGTGCTTCCTGTCCCGGATCAGCACTTCTTACAAAACATGAAAGTCTACGCTAGTTAATAACTTAAAAGCTTAATTCACTTTCTGACATCATCTAAGGAGTGCAGCTGATTTTGCTTTCACTGTAAGTTCATTGTAATTAGAATAAACCCTTCTTATTTCTTATTCCACATATCCTTCTGTTTAGAGCTGATCAGCTGAATTCAGTATCTATCTGTGACGTAAAAAAAAAAAAAAAAATAACATTGACAACTTGCATTTTGGTAAATGATGAGAGCGATGACAAAGCAAGCCACACAAGCATAACCCATGGCATACGGTAACTTAACAAAGGCAGCCACAGGGAGACTATCATCAGGGTGTTAACTCAAAAGGAACAGCAGATGGTTAGGAAGACCTCTTAAAGACTAAGATTCAGTGATGAAGTTGAAGACACTCCAGCCAACAAGCACTTGCCTAAACAATGGAAATTCCAATTGATTCTTCAGCTCCCTCCTGCTCCTCCCCCATAAAATAAGAAATTTAAGAACCAAAATTTCATATTAGAATTCAGAAATGCCCTAAGATGGCAAGTTTTCCCCATGCTTTTGCTAATAAGCAGTTCTTTTAGAAATCTGGAGAACAGATTAATTGAGTTTTTGGTGGAGACAAGGATTGTGAACGTTGCATTGACTTGCTCATAATTCCATGTAATGAACTGAATATTGCATTTGTATTATCCAGAACGCTCTCTCAAACACCATGTGGTCTGTTTTAATTTTCAAATGAAATGGCACTACCACCTCAATTTAACATCCACTTTAATAAATTTCATGTTCAATGGGGTAAGCCTTCCAAAAACTTGCTAATTTATTGCTTCCTGTACAATTTAAATGGATGTAAATAACTAATCTTGGACACAGTATACTTGCAATTTTATTAATAAAGTGCTCAAGACCAGGTTAAGCACTGTAATAAAATTTCCTTTTTTTTTTTTAAGCCAGCACTGAGTAGCTTCTTCTTTCCTCTGCAAAAAAACAGAATTACATATAAACACACAGCAATGGTGTAAAAATGGACATTTATTACAACTAAACCCATGTGACAGACAGAGGTCAAACAGTTTATTTGTCACAATCACAACAAAGATTAATTCAGCCAAGCACATACAAGTGACAGTGTAAACTTTAAAAACATGTTTAATACATACAAAATTGCTTCGGGTTTGACTTAAAGTAATTTTACCACTTCCATCTCCCACAGAGGGTCATTATGCTACCACTTCAACCTCACCTCTCCCTGGGAACACGCTCACCCCTGCTTCTGCGCGCTCTAGGTTAAAAACATTCCCTGCCTATTGGATATGTTTAAATCCCAGAAAGGGCGTAAGCAGACAAATTCAAGGAGTGTGAGTTCACAGGTTCCACCCTGGCACAGCTGCACAAGTGCGCAGACCCACCCCTGCCCCCCCTGGCCCTTCTGCTGCCCCAAACATTGATACTGGGATCTGGATCAGAGGACATGCAAGGGCAATGCTGAGCCTTTCCTGGGGGGTTAAATGTAACCTCGGTTGCATCAAGCCCCCAGCCCAGCTCTCCAGAGGGATGTCTCTGCTTACGGGAGCAGTGCAGGGCTGCTAACTTTTGGGAAAACATGGCACTACTCAAGTGAACAAACCAAAACATGGACTCCTAGAGGGAGGTTACAGGAAAGGGAGGAGGACAACCATGCAGACACACAGAAGAACTTGGCTATTCCAAATGTGGCAATACCTCCTCAAAACTCAACAGCATACATGAATTTCCTCAAGTGAAACAGGTTTCGTTTATAATGACTGAAAATCTGCTACAGTGTCCAAATAGTACTTGGTATCACTTTACAGGATTTGCAGTGAATCTACTATACAAATCTAATATTTAAAAGCTCTCACTGCAAATTAGTTGGTTCAGGAGTTTCATAAGGGGTATCACATGGTAAAGGGAAAGCAGTTAAAATGACATTGACACTGTTGTTTTTTTTCCAAAGATATCGATACACCCATTAAAGCATAACTATAAAACACCAATAAATACAAATTAATTTGCAGAGTTTGAAATAAAAGAAAAACCTCCCTTTTGTAAAGCTCCTTTCTTTCCCATCTTCAAAAGTATCCAGTTTTCATTGTGCACCTCTCTAGACGGTCAGAAAGCCTACCTCCTGGCTTGTGTTTGTGTTCAGAGCAAGATAATAGCAGATCTAAAAATAGTTTCCTTATTTGAATTTTTTGTTTTTACCACATGCATCCCTTTTTATTATAGTAACTTGCACAGTTTTGCTTAAGGTAGCTACACTTAAATACACCTTCAATTCTAGTGAACTGAGCAGTTTGCAGTTTTCTTGCAAAAAGCAGTATCACCTTAACAGTTTTTACCAGTTTGATATGCAGATCCTAACAGGATTCTTTGGTATAATGACAAATTCATTAGTAAACAGGTATTTCCAATCTTTATGCATCAACTGAAATAAGCAGAATTATCACAAGTGTTGACTAAAATGTAGATGAACAAAGGTCTTTGGTTGCATAAACACAATTTCTACATCATAACATTTCATAGTTGGAGTTGTCCATGTAGTTTCTTTCATTTAGATATGCTATGTCATAACAATACATTTATTTCCTGAAGTCAAGTTTGCTTATAAAAAACAGTACACTGATTGAAATCAAACGCAATCTTCCTATAAATGCAGTGAAGGGAGACACTGAGTCAATTTAAATCTAATTCCTTTTCATTTATGATTTTCAGACTTTAGTTTCTTGTTCCCTTTTCAAAGGAGTATTTTTCTTGTAGGCCTGAATGAAGCAGCTTAGCGAAACAGTAATACTGACAAACAGCATATTACACCATTAGCTAAACATGACAATGAAGGCAGTGAACATTTACAGTATGGAAACACTGAGATGTCAGCTGAAGTGAAGATTTATGTCAATCCAATTTCTTCAAGTACACTACGTGGGGTCTCTGCTTCCTACGGAGGGAAAATTTGAGACAGTGGTAAATGGACCCTGTGCTTCTATTGAACAGAACCATCCATGAGTTAGTATGAAAGATCAACAAATCAACAAAGAAAAGCCAAAAGTCATGAAAATAGAGAAGTACTACGGTTTACAAACACAGTATTAGCTACATTTCTCAAAGAGCTGTTAATTAGATTGTCATGGTTCACAGGAACAGCTGGTAGATTTTATTGCTCTTAAGCACAATAAAAATAAAGCAATTCAGATGTACCAGCAAGGAACAAATCACAACCCAGTAATAGAGAGATGAGCTGGGGATGGATAGGGAAGCAATGGAGTCAGTGATTTTTTTTGTGGTAAATTGTTTTATGGGTCTCAAAGATCTGTTAGGGAAGAATGAATAAATGCATGACTGAAACTACTGATAACCAAGATACAGTATCCCTTAAATTCTTCATAAAAAGTCTAGATTATTTTTTTTTATTACACCAGTCCCATGGTTAGTTCATAAAACCAGGTCAAGGTACTTTGGTACATAGTGTTAATAAATTCACCCCTACAGAAGTGAAGGAATTGCCAGGATTGAAATTACATTATTCCACACCAGGCATAAAGTTTTAGGTTAATTCTAATCTTAAAAAGCTTTGTTTAGGTTCAGAGCAAGTTGTTCAATACAAAATTCCAAAGAGTTAAGATCAGTTTTATATTCATTATTCCTATAAGCATCTGAAACTTAGTTTATTTAGAAAGATTAGGCTGTCCTCCATAATTAACAATATCATATTTATTAAAAAGAGATACTGTATCCTTATGGAAACAAACTTCTGGTTTCTAGAGTATGAATAAACTTACTTTAGCATCCTAAAACAAGACATGTCATGAAGCAGAAAAAAAAAAAGCAGATAATCGTTAAGGCAGCAAACAAATTATTTTTAAACTGCTTTCTAACTATTTTTAAATTGTCAGTAGAATACATAATTAAACACCTTAAACCTTGCAAATAACAACCTTGACTACCTAGTACAAAATGATCACATTTACAATCCTCATTCTGTTCATGTATAAGGTGATTTGGTATTGAGGGAACAAGCTATGATATTTTAAAGTCAACTTCATTTGAAAGCAAGTCAATGCTTGGGAACAGGCCACCTCTGAGCACTTCAAGATGGCACTTCAAAACCCAGCAGCAAATAAGACTGGAAGAAAAAAGCAAGTTAAAACTGGAAACAAGACAGTCAGTGTATTAAAGATATAGTGGTTTTTTTTTTTTTT
>VZTO01009884.1:23299-40448 GCA_013400615.1 Syrrhaptes paradoxus
ATATAAAATAGAAAAAAAAAAACAAGAAGGAAAAAGCACCCAAAGAAAAAAGCAAGTTAAAAATGAAAAAAAGACAGACAGTGTATTAAAGATATAGTGGTTTTTTTTTTTTTCCACTGATGCAATATTTAAATTCTCTTGTAACTACAGTGATGTTGATACAGCCAGTCAGGGTGGCACGATTAAAGACGCAAGTGTGTATTTCAACACAAATTGCCCAAAAGGACACACTGGTTGAAGAAAAAACTACGCAGCATTTTTAATGTAACCTGTTGTATTCTATTCCAGATTATTTTGTTATATTCATTTCAGAGGAGATGTGTCTCCTCTATCCACCAACTTAAAGTATTTTACTGAAAAATTCCTACATTCTTAACTATAGCAAAAGCACTCTGAGTATTCTAACGGAATATAACTTCAAGAATTTCAGGGTCGGGAAAATATTTGTAATAAAACAACTTTTCACAGTTCCAAATTGATCAGATAGTTACTCAGTGGTGATACAGGATTATTTGCTAAATTACCTAAAAAAAAGTTGCTTAATAGCTATGAAGAAATACAGTGCGCTGCTGCTGCTACTATCTTTAGAGCAGTTGAGTATTGTCTCCACTGACGATTCAAAGTTGTAGGTAATTTTCACCTGTCATATACTTAAATAAAGATTAAACTTCTTCAATTAAATCAAGGTCCTTGGCTAACAATGAATTTAAAGCAATATATTTCAAGGATACTGGCTACCTGTCCGGATACCTCATCAGTAAAACTCAGCAAGATTTCAATTGAATAACCATGAGGCAGACATGCCTTCTTATGTGCACATCAAAAACAAACTCAAAAGTAACACCTGAAGACTAGTGTGTTTTGCTAGAGGAATAATTTAATCAATTATGACTTTTAAGAAACAAATAGAATGAATTCTATTCTGTTTTGTTGACATTATTTGTTTTACAAAGTGTCAAACACTGTATCCCATTGTTATGAAAACATTATGCAGTGTTCTACACTACCTGCAGCTCAGAATCACCCAAGGCAAACAATGCAAATTTGAAATACATCAGAACACAGATGAGGAAAAAAAAGTCATTCACATGAGACAAAAGTGCATGCAATACTTTATTTGAAACATGCCAGGAAAGCTAATTCATTACCTAGACATTTAGAAGCAAGCAGCTGTATACAGATAACAAGAAAACCAGCATCTCATTACAGCTCAATGCACAGCATTTTAAGCCAACAGGCATGAAATAATGCAGGCTGAAGCAGCATTAACCAGACATTCAAACACATTGTTAACGGCTTGGAGAAAAAAAGGCAAACTTGGAAATGGAAAACCACTCCTATCATCTTGTTTTCTAAGATTTCAGAATGCTGCAAATCCAATCCAAATCTTTTGTCTAATCCCCTAAATCTCCCATTTTTCTGTCAGTTTAACATTTGACGTGTAGTGCATTACCACATATAGTATGTAAAAACTAGCTGTTTGTGGTTAATCTCTGTAACCACCTCCTTGCTAATTACAATTAAACAGTTTTCAAAAACAGCACTGATTTTAGGTTACAAATTATTCTCTTCTACTAGGCAAACAGAGGATGCAATACATGCCCTCTCACTTCGCCCACACTTTAATTGAAAGGTACTTATCATATTCATCCTCACGGCAGTTCTCTGATATACAAGGCAGCCTGCCCTTAAAACTGAAAATGCCAAATGAAGGAGACATTTCAAGTATGCTGTTAATGGACTTAAAATCTTTCCAAGCCTAACCATTTGTAGAACAATGAACTTCTCTCCTTCAACAGCAGCAGTTGTTCAACTACTCACAAGAGTGTTTTGAACACTTAAATACAGATGTTGTGACTGCAGATTTATACGAGTCATTCTCTTTGCCCCAATCAATTCTGCCTTCCTCCTCTTTATAAGGTAAGTCCCGCTATCATGCCAGTCTGGGAAAAGGATATCGGTATGTGCATCTTTAAGATGCAAGGTCTGTGTAGAACTGCGTGTTACATGATTTAATACTGATGTGTATACACATTTCACATACTACTACTTCTTCACTAGCTTCTCTGTAAATATTAACTTTATCTACAGGTTTTAAGTGTATGTTTAAATACCACCGCAACTTATTTGAAAGATAAGCACAGGTCAAGTAATATTACAATATAGTTGTTGCAGTATATAGATGTTTAGCTCAGAAAATTCTACAGAACTTTAAGCATAAGACTTCAAGCTTACACACAATAAAAAAAGTTAAACCATATGCCAACAAGCACAAGTTTTGTCCAAGTGAGACATGTGAAGAGACAACACTGTAAAACAGAGGGGGATGAGGAAAGTGCAACAGCAGAGACTGGTTGTGGTATTCTATTAGATTCAAGATGACTGGATTCACCAAGCTGATGATAATGTTCTGTCATGAGTAAGTCACAGGTCTATCTCCTCTGAAATTCTGCATGCATGATGAATGAAGCCATTTAGTACACTGGGACATTAAAGTATTCATGACGTGGCTACAAAAGAAACGTACATATTCTTATACATAATAGAAAGGTGGACAGGTATGCAAGAAAACAAAAAGATTAGCTATTGTATCTCTGACATGAAAAGGGCATTTTATACAGAAATACAGTATTGTATTTTGACTACTAGACCAGAGTGGGGGGCAGGGAGAACCATCATTTTACTCCCCTCCTATACTTGAATGCTGGGTCCAACAGGTAACTTCACATCGTAATTACTGTATTATGTAAGCTCAGAGTTTCTTCTCAGTCAAAACTTGTTTGAAGCTGAGATACTCTTCCAGAGACAGCCCACCCTATATATTTCCTTCATTCTAGCCTCTTCTGTAGACATGAGCTATTGGTTACTGTCATAGACCGGGCACTGGACTATATGAACTTTTGACATCACCTCCCATATCTGCTCTGAGAAACATATTAGGAACAGGTCTCTAGAACACCGTGCCAGCATAGTAAAGCAGTGGCATTACTTGTGACAAAAATTATCTAAGAGTGCCTTGTTAAAAAAAATGGTATCTGAAACATCTCACAGCTGGCAAAGCTTTCTCTGCTTTTGAATTATGCCACTGAACTTAACGCTCTTTTATATTGTTAGTACACAATTTGTTGAAAGATGAGTCAGAAAGCAAGCAATATTCAATTTTTTGTATCAAAATCAGTGCCCTAAAGACAGATGAGGATATTTTTAATAGAGTAATAGCAATTTAGGAGTATCAGCCCCACGTATGCCCATTACATATCTTCTGGGAGGAAAACAAAAAAGGCACAACACAGACCTCTCTGCATATCAGTTACCATCTTTCATGATGTACCAATTATAATCTTCAATTTATTTTAGTATTCCACCCCTCAAAATTATAGAAGTCTTACAACAGAACTGAAAAAGTTCCCATGACATCTAAGCCTAACAATTTCCTCTGCCATCTCAGCTTATTCACACATTCAAGCTTGTATGTATATTTTTAAATCCTACTCTCCAACTACAAAAAAAAATATTTAGAAGCTTTACAGGATTTATAATGCTTTTCCGTATCAGCAATCTGAACATTATTCCACAGTAGTTAAAATTATTCTGAACAAGACAACTACAAATCCAGTAGTTCTGAAAATAATAGCACCTACAGCTCGTGACAGTTGCAAATAAACTGCATAAAGTCTGCTGTGAACTCAAAAGAATTTGGTATATAATAGAAAATTACATATGTGAATTTTAACTCTTAAAGCCTCTCTTACTGCTTAAGATGAGTGTTAGTCTGCATTAAAAACAAAATGCTGAGCTGAGGCACATGCCTAAACTGGAA
This sequence comes from Syrrhaptes paradoxus, assembly GCA_013400615.1. NCBI lineage: Eukaryota > Metazoa > Chordata > Aves > Pterocliformes > Pteroclidae > Syrrhaptes > Syrrhaptes paradoxus. The sequence goes on from VZTO01009884.1 coordinate 27,120, forward strand.
AAGGAATTGCATGATGATGGTATACAATACTGGCCCCAAGGATTAGGACTTTTGACTAAAGAGAAAGTATTAACTCTAGAACTGCTGGAGCCTCCACAGAGAGAAAATTCCTAGAAAGGTTCTTAGGGAAAACTTCTGCTTTACTTGCACTGACAGCATGATAAAGATTCATGAAGACAACTGAAATACAGGCGTATTTGTTACACACTCAAATACCCGATTTTTTCGGTTTCATATTTTCTGTTTTTACCTGGAATATATATGCACACGTGACTCTGATTCTCCCACTCCCTGAAAAAAAGCCTCATGTCTTCCAGTGTTTCACCCTGGGAAACCTGTATCCAGGGTGTCTTCACTGAAATGCCTGTCAAATCTCACAAGAGATTTCCCCTTAATTTTACAATAGCTCTCTAGACTGAAAGAAGAATGAGATAAGCTCATTTCTAGCACTCTTATGAGGCCGATTACCATTCACTGTTGCTGGGTTCGGAGATTATCCCAGGCTGCACACATTCTTTAGCACACTCTTTGGGCTGGAAGTGCTGAGTGCATTCCCTTTTACACAACTGGTATGAACAAATATATTCATCATGTTTATCCACTTTTTACCTTTCAGTACTTTCCAAACTTCATTCTTCCCCACACCCCCAGGGTATTCTTCACCCTGGTCATATTTTCAGTGGTTTATAACTTGAGGAATTAACTGTCTTTGATGCAAAAATCCGGGTACACAGAATTAGATGATTGACTCAAATTACTGTTATGGGATTAATGTCTCATCTTGACAGAAACTTCTTATCTACTGATAAAGCAAGACAGATTGTCAGATAACAATAGGAAGGGGGGGTTATTTTGCTCCTGGTGGCTTTTTAGCTTACAGAACATGTAAGCATCACCTGCAACTAGACTAGCAATAACCTGACATTGTACAGGTGAATCTAAAAGATTAAATGGAAGACAACAGTCACTAAGGTATGAAACAATAACACAGGAATATTATGACATGGAAAGCCCTGCAGTGTCAGCAAGACCTCTATACCCCACTGAGGACATCCAAGACCATCACACAAAGAGGGGCTGTTGTTTGTCAGGCTGCCTGTAGTACCAAAGGAAAAAGTTTTGACTAATTATTTGCCGTCACAGAACTACAGTATCTCAAACTCCAACTATGATTTGTTAAATTTTTTACTGTGTTCCCTGCCACACTGTCTCCAGAGCAGTTAGCCTGCTGGTCTGAATACCAGAAAAGACAATTTGGGGGAAAAGACAGATGTCAACTTGTACAGTCAGTATTCTAGACTACCTTGGCTTCCTTCTGTGGGACTCTGCAGACCTCAGACAACATCCGAGCCTGTGAAGCATGCCCTTCAGATAGCTAGCTATTTGAGGTGATCTAGCATCTAGGGGAGAGGCAATGGTATCCTTACAGCACAAAACATGAAATACTACATCTGCAAAATAATCACTTCTTTTAAAATTTGGACATAAATTGTTCATCTGACAAACACACAGGTCTTAGATCCTAATTTTGCCAAAGCAGTAATAGCTCTACAATATAGCCTGCACATTGCAGTTCAACAAAGTTTAAAGTTCCCAAAATCCATTTTTTTCAAACTGACATCTGTGTTTACAACTCATTCTAAAAAGCTAATAATAGTCTCTGAAGTTTTCAGCCTGAGAGATTTTAAAATTAGAAGAATGACAGAGTTGATTTGAGTCAACAGTGTTATTTAGCTCGCTCAACCTAACTGACATTTTTCTCAGCCAACTTTGTAATGACCCAACCTAATTAAAAGTCATAAATAATCAAATATTAGAAGGGACTTGGTTTAATCCAGTGCCCCAAACAGCACACCCGTAACATTCCCAATGGATATTTAATCTGTTAAAGGCATCCAGTGATGAAAACTTTTTAATGCCCCCCAGGCAACCTACTTAAATGCTTCATTATCATCACGACAGGAAAATCTGCCTAACATATACTTCAAAATTATTTTCTTGCTGCAGTTTAAGCTATTTTATGTCCATAGTGGACAAGAAAACAGTCTATTTCCCCAGGCAAGAGAGACAAAAAATTATCTATGCCTACACCAAGCTGACTCAAGTTCAGTATTTTGCAGTGCTGCCATTTTGCCAACTACATCACACAGCAGTGACACTGACTTCATTCATATCTGGCAAGCCTTCTTTTTCAGGGAAAGTTTGCTTAGGTTTTCATTTTCACTTCCTTCCCATCAAAACCAGCACAAAGCCTATGAAGGCAAACCATGTTAAACTGCAGGCAAAAATTACAACTGCTACTTTTTGATAAAAGCTTGGCTTTTTTCCCCCAGCATCTAAACAAGTCCCAAGCTAGAGCAACAAACAAGATGCACCATGGGGTGCACAGCAGTTTGGGAACAATTCTGCAGAAACAGGCTATGGGGAAAAGAATGAGGATGGATGAGGGCTTCTGCTTGAACATTTAAGCTCTTCTGGTAGGAAGAGATTAACATCTAACAAGCACTTCTTTAGCAATGCTTCATAGATCATAAAATGTTTTGGGTTGGATGGGACCTTCAAGATCTAATTCCAACCCCCCTGCCATGGGCAGGGACACCTCCCACTAGCCCAGGTTGCTCAAAGCCTCATCCAACCTGGCCTCGAACACCTCCAGGGATGGGGCATCCACAGCTTCTCTGGGCAACCTGTTCCACTTTCCTAATATCTAATCTAAATCTGCCTCTCTCAGCCTCAAACTGTTACCCCTTGTCCTGTCACTACGCTTCCTGACAAAGAGTGACTCCCCATCTCTCCTGTAGGCAATTAATAATTGCTTCAGAAGCAATTACTTTTACAGTCTAATTCTGAATCTTTATTAGAAAATATTTCTAATGAAAGGCTGCTTTAGGAAGTTGCTTCTGTTCACCTGCATTTTCAGGGATTTCAAAATAGTAGAGTATCTGTTTCCCAATCTTTGGTTAGCTAACTATATTGAAACTTCAATTACATGGTTATTAGGAAAATTACGCTTTACTTTCAAAGGAAAGCAAAGCGTTTTGTCAGAGAACCTAGAAACATCCATGAGGTCTTGAACATTTCCAAAGACAAGTATTAACTATGATACTGTTCAAAAACAAAGAACAATCCTACATCAATGCCAACTCCAAGTCAAGATCTTATCTGCACCTTCCTATATAGAGGACAAAAAAAGAAATCTTTAAGAGTGGTGCAAATTAGTCAACATAATACTCAACTACACTCTGAAACAGTAACAGTTGTCATGCACATGTTATTCATCAAAACATCCTAGCATATGCATGCAGCTCTAAAACATCACCTCAACAGACCAGAGCAGAAGGATATGATGTAAGATCAGCAGTGGCCTGCATGCCTCCCTCTCAAAAAACAGAAGTAAAAAGATCAGTGGAAACTTCATGTACTGTAACTGGATAATAGTGGGTGCTTCCTGCTTCTTAGTTGCTATTCTGATCTGCTGGATCAGAGGCGATAATCACTCCAGGAGGCAGTGCTTTATACCTGCCAGTCAGCTGCTGCACAGTAAGCTATGAAGAACTGACAGTGTTTTCTTCCATTTTAAGGATGGCTCTAAGCATCCACCGGAGGCCCTACGCTTCCCCACCACAAAACCACTAATGCTTTAAGCAAATACTGCTCCAAATACTTTGTATTGTAAAGCTAGAGCCAAAATTATTACAAGTCACCAACTTCTCTATCGGATAATCCCAGTATGTGTTTGGCAGTTTGTCTAACTATGCACGGAAGAATTCCTTAATGTTTTCTTCCATTTTCTTCCAGCACTGATGTTTGAGGTTTGCATGACTTATTCCCCTTTGCCTAAGGAATCATTTCTTAAACTCCAGGGCTGTATCTTTGCAGGGATAACCAGAATATACTGCTGTCACAAGCCATGTCACATCCAGAATCACTCAGCTTCCATGGCAATGGCATTTAAGCATTCCCCTTCTTTCCTGTTTCTGCAGTACATCACCTTCTTATAGTTGTTTGGACAAATGTTTGCAGAGTCAAGTTGTAAACATGGAAAAGAAAAGCTGCTGACTACACGCTTTTAGAAATGAGCAATTTAAATTGGATCAGTTTAAATGGATCTGAAATCCAGTTCTAGAATGGTCATATAAATAGGTTCTCTGGCGTAAAGGAAAGAGGGAGGGAAAGGACAACTGAAAACTCTGTAAGTCAATACTGCTGCTGAAGCTCCTCTGCCACACTCCTGTGGCTCAAGCCAACAGCGGATGCACAGCACAAGACAGGTAAATTAGAATTTACCTAACTATTGAGTCAAGACAAGCGAGGAACACAAGCTTTTTAAAACACTTAGATACAGTGGGAATTATTAAAAATAAGCCATAATTTAAGTTACACTATTAGCTTTAGAGAAAATCCTGGCTGCCACCAAAAGCAGCTGCTTTTTACTTCCCTTTTCGATGCCACTGCTTTCTTCCTCCTCGCACTTCCCTCATGCTCCCCTGCATATACTTTGGTTTTAGCTAGCAAGCTAGGAGCCACAGTCACAGGGCAAGTAAATCAACACAAGTGCCACCACAAAGGTGGCAGCAGGGATTGATCTGGTCGCCTTAACAGGAGTCACTGTCAGCATGGTTTCAGGTCATGAGAAAACTGCAGCCTGACTCAAGACCATGATTACACCACCTGTAAACTGTTCTTTATAGAAAACAGAAGTTCTATTTAGCAGAACTTGAGTGTACAATGAAAGGATTTCAGCCTGTCTAGCTGCATACCACTGCGGTTTTTCAACATTATACAAGGTTTACCTTAAATTTAACCAAATTCTGTATGGAATCAACTACTTCTGCATATGTGGCTTATTACACTTGCTGTACAGAACATGTAGAACTCCATAGTTTACAAGCAAATCTCTCTTAAACAGCCCTGAGAAAACAAATTCTACTAATTTAGAGCTTGTTCATGCTTGATGGAGTAAAACAGATTAAGTAATTTGAAGGTGTATAACCTGTTAGTTAAATATCAGGTTAATCCAAGCAGAGAAGCTATGAGTCAAACTCCTCCCCTTGCCCAAAGATAACCTTTTTCACCTCAGGTGATCTTTCTTTACCACAGATGATCTTCAATCCTGTATACAAGCTGCAGTTCCTTCCAGCAGGCAAACTCTCCCCATCTCTTATTATGTGCAACCATCTGTCTGTCCCTCTCCACTCACCCCAGCAGATGCCATCCCTGTTTCTCCATATTCTGTGGAGTCATGACAACCGTGTAAATTAAGCTCTGTACACAGCAACTATTCCTTCACTCCTTCCCTGGAACAGTACCAGACAGGAAGAAAGAAGTATCCCATGGGCATCTGATAATGCCACTGTGTTTAAATTAATGGGGACAAAGCAGATTTCTTCAACTGAAGCAGTACCCATACGTAGAATTCATCAGGGACATACTGTAGACAAGTAAACTGGAGTCACAAAGAATTCTCTAAGCCTCAGCTTGCATGTTGCAGAATTGGTCTTTGCAGCCATTTAAGACAACAGAAGAAGATTAAGACTCCTAATTAAAAGCTCTATACTTAGCATAAGTCCCAACCAACATATATACTTTTCCAAGTTTTAATCAAAAGGAAACTTTTACAGTCACAGTATTAATACTATCTTCACCATGAGAATCACACTCTTCATATATGAACTTGTTATCATGAAGAAGAAAGAAAAAGCAATAAACATGGGGTAAACACTGTGGAAAAAGTCAAGCTTGAGCATTCAAGTTTTCTTATAGTTTAGAATATGTCCAGACTCATAAAAGAAATTTTAATTTGAACAAATGACTTGTTGGCTGCCGTAATTCTACAGGTCTAATACAAAAGCAGGTTATTAGCTACTCCCCACTCCTTAACACAGATCAACAGCTTTATCATATACTAGGTAACTTTTAAGCAGTAAAAATACCCACATACCAACAGTGAATTTCATTTTGAACATGTTACAAAATATTTTTGCCTGTGATAATAATCTTCCTTTGTTTGGAAACTAAATGCTGGTATTTATAAAGCTGCATATGAAGTTAGATCTATTATTGCAGTTCCACATTACAAAAGCCAATTTGTTTATGATGATATCAAATAAGCAATGGACTAAAGTTTTCTCCAGCAAATCATTTTCATGCGTGTTTTAAACTTGCCTAATGTAAAATAAAAATCTTACCTTTATTAGTAGGACTGCCACCATGTATGTATTCCACTTACGCTTTAGACAAAAATACGTTGCAATGCACTATATATGCAAGTAAGCTTTGTTCTGTCATGCAGCATCCGGCACTGGATATACAGTCAATTGCAGCAGCACCCAGTCTTTTTAGGGCCCATTTTCTTTGCACAGCAGATGTAAACAGCTCATTTTCCAGTAAATATTTGTTTGTAAGTAAATAAAGCCAAACATCTGTTTAGTTATTAGTTTTGGTATCCATTTCTCTAACTTGCATTATCCCACTGAATGATCAACACCAAAGAAAGCTAGTAGAAGTCAGACACTTGCACTTGATGCGGTTAGTAAAAAAAGGGAAACAAAAGGGAACACTCAAAGCACTCTTCAAAGACCATCATGCAAGTGTTGCAGAAAGTTAAGCCCATCACCCATTTTCTGTTTACCCTTGCAAGGGCTTAATTACACGTGCAGCATCTTTGCAGAGCACCCATTTAATCCATGCCACCAAAATGGTAAACTTGGTAGTTACCAATCGTTTAGATGGGGTCAAAGGGGCTAATGCCTTAGATTGCTCTTAATCATAAGATATCCTCAGACAAACCTCCCCAGTCTTCATTCTGGCTCTACAAACACAAAATCAAGTAGCAATGAAAATGTAATACCAACTACTTAAGTAAAAACAAACAGCCAACAACAAAAAAGCCCCCCAAAACAGCCACCCACTTATTTATACCTTATTTCCCTTTAAAACAGAAATTAAAAAAATTCTAAATCATATACAAAAGTAAATTCAGTTATTTCATTCAAATGTGTTTCAACTATTGTTATTATTTAAGATAATACAATTTTATTAGGTCCTACTAAAAGTCCACTGTTAAAAAAGCAAACAAATGCATCAGTAAAACACACCTGTTCAAATACTCCAGTTAGAGGCATTTAAAAAAAACTCTGAACTTTAGTTTTCATTTCTAAATAACATAAAGGATATTAGGACCTTAATAAGGTCTAGAGAGTTGTTTAGCAAGTTTCATCTGTGCTTGAAGGAATATTAATTCAAATATTTTATTTTTAAAAGAGAACTTAAGATCAGTTGTTCATTATTATAACAGACTAAGAGCATAATAGAATAGGATGCTACCAAATTCACATATTTAATTCAGTGACTAAGTTTCACACAGTATTTCACACAGTAACATTGATATTAAAGTAAGGTTTGTTCCATAACAGGAAATATGAGTTTCATTCAACTCATCTACCTACCATCCCTGAAGGAATTTAAACAATTTAATTCAAGAGCTATATAAAATTTAAAATATACACACTTTTAATGCATCTTGGTATCCATCACCAGAACTACTGTTGTTGCTAAACAGCTTGGCAATAACAAAAAAAAAATGTAACTTCTCCTTTAAAAATAAAGGCTCCAAAACACATACCAGCAGTGTGCCTGACATCTGCACTACACACAGATAAGACCACAAATAAATGAGAATCTAAAAACTGAACACAATGGGATGCCTCCTGGGGGCATTGATATTCTCTTCACCTACAATTTTGTGGCGCTCTAAAACCATCTTCACAAACAGCGAGAATTTTAGGAAAGGGTAGTAACACTGCAACATGACACATCATCTCAGACAATTCTCAGACACCAAAGTGGAATTTTCTCCTCACTATCTCAAGGCTCAAACATGAACACTGCTCCTTTCAGCATTCTGCTGGATTCAGGGAACATGTTCTATTAAAATGCAGATTAATGTGCTCACTTAGAGAGAGCATCTAATTTTGAAGATAAGATACTCCCTTACTGTCAAGCAGTCTTCTGCAATTGTTCATTGAATTTACTATGTTTATTGACCAAAAGCACACAACTAAGCCCCTCAAAACAGCTATGGCACATGCAACAGTGCTAAAATTCTCATCTTATCAACCTGACACAGTGCTTCTACAGACAGCAACAGAAGAGTATCTCTGAAGAAAAAGCTATCAGGGTCAGTGTACAGATAATAAATATACCTTTAATAGAATTACAATCTACAAGGAGTTTGGTGTACGGTTAATACACCCTCAACAGTTCTACAAGGATTGTTTATATTGGTGAATGATCAACTTCATAGGTAGTTTTGTGAAGTGGATGTTGATTAGTATTGGAATTCACATCACAGAAGGTACTGAATAGTTATCAGACAGCAAGACACTTATACTAATTTGTCTTACTTATAATTGAAACTTCCCAATGGTTCAATTTGAAAAACTGACAATGCATAATTAATACTTAAATGGAAGACTCCTTCCTCACAACCTGTTGATTCTTAAGAATTTCTAATCTAATTGGATGTAATAGAATAAGATTACTGACACCCTATATGCATACACACTAAGCAAAACTGTCAGGAAAAAAGAATACTATGGAGACAGATTTACCAAAATGAAATCTTAAAGGCCTGAACAAAAGCTGTTTAGGTGAAAAGCAGACTGCTTTCTATCATTTTCAGTTCATAAAGCAGAGGATAGATTAAGGTTTGACAACATGTTTCTAGAAAGACAACTGGATTTCTAAAGCATTTAGAAATCACAGCCTACAAATCTATGATAAGTCCTAAGCATCATGACACATAGAGAACAGCAAGAATCTTCCAAACAAATATTAAGATACTGAACTGCATTTTTCAAAAAAGAATCAAAAGGTTCACAGCAAAATATTTAAGTTACCAGAAAAAAAAAAAAAAAGCAGAACTGAAAATGGGAAGTGGGTAAAGTAAGATACAATAACTTTCAGGACACTCAATGCCGCTTTTTCAAGACAACATTTAAATCTGAAACATTAAATTCCCCTCCCCAATTCCTATTTGGGAGAAAAAAATAGAGATGCAGGTTCTACTATTAACTTTCTGGACCCATTCATATTGCTTTAAACAGAAGAGTATGATTTGGCAAGTATTTGCAGGAAAGCCTACTCCACAGTACAAGGAGGACATTCAAAAATATCGAAACACCTTTGATATCAAGGTTTACAGAACTGTCTGTTACTATCTAGTTTTCTTCAGAATTGCCGAACAGTTTGGGTTGGAAGGGACCTTTAAGATCATCAAGTTCCAACCCCCCTGCCATGGGCAGGGACACCCTCCACTAGACCAGGCCGCTCAAAGCCTCATCCAGCCTGGCCTTGAACACCTCCAGGGATGGGGCATCCACAGCTTCCCTGGGCAACCTGTTTCAGTGCCTCACCACCCTCTCAGGAAAAAGTTTCTAATATCTAACCTAAATCTGCTCTCTTTCAGCTTAAAACCGTTATCGCTCATCCCATCACTACAGTCCCTGATAAAGAGTCCCCTCCCCATCTCTCCTGTAGGCCCCCTTTAGGTACTGGAAGGCTGCTATAAGGTCTCCCCAGAGCCTTCTCTTCTCCAGGCTGAACAACCCCAACTCTCTCAGCCTGTCCTCATAGGGGAGGTGCTCCAGCCCTCTGACCATCTTTGTGGCCCTCCTCTGGACTCACTCCAACACATCCATGTCCTTATTATGTTGGGGGCCCCAGAGCTAGACAGTGTACTCCATGTGGGGTCTCATGAGAGCAGAGTAGAGGGGGAGAATCACCTCTTTCGACCTGCTGGTCACGCTTCTTTTGATGCGGCCCAAGATGCCGTTGGCTTTCTGGGCTGCGACTGTGCATTGCTGGGTCATGTTGAACTTCTCATCTGCCAACACCCCCAAGTCCTTTTCCTCAGGGCTGGACTCAATCCATTCTCCACCCAGCCTGTATTTTTGCCTGGGATTGCCTTGACCCACATGCAGGACTTTGTACTTGGCCTTGTTGAGTCTCATGAGGTTCACACAGGCCCACGTCTCAAGCCTGTCAGGGTCTCGCTGGATGACATCCCTTCCCTCCATCGTGTCGATCACACCACAGCTTGTTGTTGTTGGCAAACTTGCTGAGGGTGCACTCAGCCCCACTGTCCATGTCACCCGCAAAGGCATTAAACAACACTGGTCCCAATACTGACCCCTGGGGAACACCACTGGTTTCCCTCGGACATTGAGCCATTGCCCACAACTTTTTAAGTGCGACCATCCAGCCAGTTCCTTATCCACTGAGTGGCCCAACTGTCAAATCCATGTCTCTCCAACTGAAACATGGATGTCATGTGGGACAGTGTCAAATGCTTTGAACAAGTCCAGGTAGATGACATCAGTTGCCCTTCCCTTATCCACCAACACTGTAATCCCATCATAGAAGGCCACCAAATTTGTCAGGCATGATTTCCCCTTAGTGAAGCCATGCTGGCTGTCAGCAATCACTTCTTCGTTTTCAATGTGCCTTAGCATATTTTCCAGGAGGATCTGCTCCTTGATCTTGCTGGGCACAGAGGTGAGACGGACCAGCCTGTAGTTCCCTAGGTCTTCCCTTTTTCTGCTTTTAAAAGCTTCCCCTTTTCCAGTCAGTGGGAACTTCAGACTGCCATGACTTCTCAGATATGATGGATACTGGCTTAGCAACTTCATCCACCAGTTCCCTCAGGATGGGTGGATGCATCTCATGAGGTCCCATGGGCTTAGCACCTTCATATTCTTTAGAAGGTCTTGAACTTGATCTCCTGTAGGGGGCAGTTCTTCATTCTTTTAGTCCCTGCCTTTGCCTTCTATGACTTGGGCAGTGTGGCTTGAACACTTGCTGGTGAAGACTGAGGCAAAAAAACTGGTTGACTACCTTAGCCTTCTCCATATCCTGGGTAACCAGGTCTCCCATACCCTTCTGGAGAGGGCCCACATTTTCCCTAGTCTTCCTTCTCTGACATACCTATAAAAGCTTTTATTTTTGCCCTTGATGTCCATGGCCAGATTTAATTTTCCATAGAACATATTATGTTGCTAATTTCATGCATTAAAAAAAATTAAGTATCATGAAATCATGCACAGGACTATCTTTCAGCTATTTTACACACATGTATATAACTCATGCAACACACACTGCATCTGCCAATTTTCTTCTCTCAGTATAATTGAGTTGTTCACACAAGCAAAAAACCCACATTTTCAGAAATGCATGCCTTTGTAATCACTAGTTAAGTATTTAACTTTAAAATTTCTGTAGCAAACAAGATATAAAATTATCAAACACGACACGTGACACTCTTTTGAACAAAAGTACTTCTAGCAATAATTTACAACAAAGCATGGAAGCACTCGAATAATTTGTTTTTACTCCCATTCATATGGGTAGCAACCAGTACTGACAACTGACTATTGGCAAGTTATCAGGTGGTAGTAAATGGGGGGGTGGGTAGGGAATGAATATTTGAACTGAGCAGGTTATTGAAGAGCTAACAGGGAAGTAAAGGTGAAAAAGGCTTTAAAAGATGGTATGTTTCAGTCACACCAACTCTAGCAGTTAGTAAGTGGACCACACAGCAACAAGAACTTAATAACAAACTGAAGTAGGTACTCAGAAACAGAAGCACATCCTGGAAAATCGCCACAGAAAATACAAGTAGGCAAAGCTATTAAGAACTAATTCACTATTCAGCAATTTATGCCTCTGCATATTTTCTTTTAACATCATGCAAATAGCCACTTAGTGAATTTGTAATGATTTTCCTTTGTATAAGTTTTCTATACAGCTTTTAATCTTTAAGGTGCTTCATACACTAATGTATGTGGTGTTACTAATTAGTAATGTTGTGTATTGAACACTAATTGATGATTTTTGAATTAGGCTATATGACTATTGAGGGCCAAATAAAAGTCCTTTTGTTGCACATAATTAGAATCTGACATGGTCAAAAACAAATACATGACAACCCTGTTACAAATAGTTAGCATTTGGAATCAAAACACATTTCACTCTAGTAGCTTTGGAGTATTCTGGGGAGCAGAAATTAACTGAAAATACCAAAAAGTCTCCAGTTGTGACAAACTATTATTTTAACAATCCTCTTCATCAAACTCAGCATGCACGTAGCAGCAGTTGATACAAAAACAAACCTTTGCTGAAAGAGTCCAACTTTACTGGAAGCTCAATTTAAATATGAACTCGGACTTCTCCAGATTTTACAAACTAAAAATCAGATAACGTGGTGTAGTTTTATACTTGATCAACATCCATAAAAATATAACTAAGAACAAAAAACAAATCAAACATAAGACTACAGTGGTGCTGTGATAAACTGCTACATTCCAATTTAATCAGAAAAGATTTCATAAGCCTTGAGAGAACAGAAAACCTCAGATGGGGAAAGGAAGGGTAATCAGAGTAAAGTTATCAGGGCATGGGAAGTCTCCCATTGAAAAAGTGATACTCCCTTTTGTGTTAAATTTTTAACTTGAGATTATATTAAGTGTAAAAAGAGAATGCTAATTGTTTCGAAAGAAAATCAGTAATTAATTCCTATAGGTAGAATGCATTTTGCTTTAAAAAAACTTAAAGAAAATGGTGAGAATAAAATTCAAGACCAGTGACAATGAGGAAAAAAGACAGTAATTCTATTTTATGTATAATTAACTGTACATTTGCAGGATACAGACTGGAATAGATAATGAATCTGTTACAGCTGTTTCCATAAAAAGAGCAAAAGATTTTAAGGCAAACAAACTGATTTCCCTCCCCCCCTTTGTAAACTGAAACAGGACTTATGGTTGAGGTACTTCCTTCCAAGAGTAAAGAAGGCTCAACAAAAACTGCTTCAGAATACAAGTAGTGAATACATTTCCTTCCTAGAAAAATAGGGTAGCAAATCTGTGTGTAACACTGACCTTGTTCATGACACTAACTAGCTATTGACAGACAAGAACTTTAATGTGTTGTGGATTTGACTATTCTGAAAGGATTACAAACACAACTACAAGGGTAAAGAACATTGTGTTTCCTCATCCTACTAATACCACATTCAACAAAAAAGAGTACTAAGTGGAACACAGAATGCTTATATGAGAACTAAGCAATTAACTCACAGGACAAAATAACAAATTGAAGGTTCAACATGAGAAGAAAAATAGAAGAGCTTCCATTTTTTGGAAGTGAACCTCAGTATGTTTAAAAAAAACTAAGGTTCATCATCCCTGTTAAAACATATGTTCCACTGACTTGCACACGACTGATGATTCCCCCAGCATACCAGAATTTTGTGACATTTAAGGACCTTAA
>VZTO01009884.1:41500-68677 GCA_013400615.1 Syrrhaptes paradoxus
AGTGATACTCCCTTTTGTGTTAAATTTTTAACTTGAGATTATATTAAGTGTAAAAAGAGAATGCTAATTGTTTCAAAAGAAAATCAGTAATTAATTCCTATAGGTAGAATGCATTTTTTGCTTTAAAAGAACCTTAAGAAAATGGTGAGAATAAAATTCAAGACCAGTGACAATGAGGAAAAAAGACAGTAATTCTATTTTATGTATAATTAACTGTACATTTGCAGGATACAGACTGGAATAGATAATGAATCTGTTACAGCTGTTTCCATAAAAAGAGCAAAAGATTTTAAGGCAAACAAACTGATTTCCCTCCCCCCCTTTGTAAACTGAAACAGGACTTATGGTTGAGGTACTTCCTTCCAAGAGTAAAGAAGGCTCAACAAAAACTGCTTCAGAATACAAGTAGTGAATACATTTCCTTCCTAGAAAAATAGGGTAGCAAATCTGTGTGTAACACTGACCTTGTTCATGACACTAACTAGCTATTGACAGACAAGAACTTTAATGTGTTGTGGATTTGACTATTCTGAAAGGATTACAAACACAACTACAAGGGTAAAGAACATTGTGTTTCCTCATCCTACTAATACCACATTCAACAAAAAAGAGTACTAAGTGGAACACAGAATGCTTATATGAGAACTAAGCAATTAACTCACAGGACAAAATAACAAATTGAAGGTTCAACATGAGAAGAAAAATAGAAGAGCTTCCATTTTTTGGAAGTGAACCTCAGTATGTTTAAAAAAAACTAAGGTTCATCATCCCTGTTAAAACATATGTTCCACTGACGATTCCCCCAGCATACCAGAATTTTGTGACATTTAAGGACCTTAACACTGACCTCAAAACTACAGCAATTAAGAAAAACATCAACAAAAAAACCAGCATAGAACAAAGAAACACAGGGAAATTATACCAAGGTTTTGAATACCATTTAACCCCTTTCCATCAAATGTTTTCCAAAGAAAAATAATAGATACACAACCTGTCTTCCTTCAAAGTTCATAATGAACAGCAAAAGCATTCAAAGTGAAAAAACAAACGTTCTTATACTTCATTCTGTATGTTTCTATGGCACTACTATTACTGCTTTGTCAACTTAAAAGACAGAAATGTGCCAGAGTAAGCAACCTACAGCAGAAAGGCAGGTCTTTAGAATAAGAACTATACCTGAATGAGTGTCAAAGAAGAGAGTCTAGCTTCTGGATTTCAGCAATGAAACAGTAAAGAAGTGAACATGCATCAGGTATGATAAAAAACTAACAGTTGGTCAATAAAAAGCAGCAGAAGATGTGAACAGAACTAAGTTAAATTAGCATGAACTATAATTAGCTAGGTATACACAAAAACCAGACACTTGCATTTCTAGCAAAACACAAAATCACAGTAGGTTACAATATACACATGCCAAACAAAATGAAAAGAGCATATAACGCTGTCATAGTGCACAATTACAACAAGTAACTAGAAACTATATGTTAAGCATGCTAAAAAGCACCTTCTACAAGCTTAGAGAAACAAGAGCTTTTTCTAGTCACAGCCTACTGTGCTGACACTTTGGCCAAAGTTGAATTTGCTTACCTCCTGTAAGAGATCTGCTTGTTCAATGGCTTTGAGAACATTTTTCTTGGAAGTTTCCTGAACTTCCCCTCCTAAAAGGAACTCATCCAGAATGAAATAGGCTTTTTCAAAATTGAAGATTATATCAAGTTCACACACCTAAAAAGAACATCAAGCATTATTGCAAAATGAGAGGCTACTATCTACTGACATATATACTCACACAAAACTTAACTTGTTCACAGCTTCACCAAACTTCACCAAATCAAAACAGTGGGGCAATAGAAAAAAAAAAATAAGTCCTTTGAGAAAAAAATGATTTTTTTTTCTGCTTAAGTTAAAAATAAACAGTTACAGCAATGTCTCTGAAAAGTGTTTTCATTAAAAAGAGTTCAATTTACAACTGTCAGTCTGAGGTGGCTCTTCACGAGACAAGAGAATATCCCTAAAAAAAGTTCTCTTCTTGCCTGCAGTATCCAAAGACAGATCATGCAATCTTACAGAAAAATTTGAAAATAATCTCAAATTTCATATTCCTCCTATTTCCTAGTCAGAAGGACTAGGAGGACAAAAGGATGAGCAGCAGTTTTTTTCTGAAAGTGCTGAAGTACATGATTACAGTTGTTTGTGTTTCCTATCTGGGTAAGAAGATGTCTGTCTTTTCTTTCCTTACTCCTCCTGCTAGTTCACAACCAACTGTTTCCTTCAGAAGCAGATGTAAGAAGTGCTCACACACTAGAGCATTGCCAGGGAGAAGAAAGCTGGGCACCTACACAGAAAGCTAGGGATAAAGATTTTATTTGACCTCAAGTGAGACTACTACAAAAAGAAACAAATACAGGCAGTTAACACCGGATTAGTAACAGTTCCCCTCTCAAATTAACAATTGACTTTTGTATTTTAACAGCTATATAGGCAATTATCAGTTTAGTTTGGCCAAGAAAGCAACATAAAATGTGTTCAACACACCTTTTCAATATCTAGTTGATCATGTTGTGGGCATAAAACAAAATGACATAGACTGTGAATCTCTAAAAATTAAAAAGAAATTGCTAACTTACACTGCCAAAATACTTGTCAAGAAGTTCTACATAACGATGAATTATTTCCAGAGTTATTAGTTCATTGTCCTGATCTTCAATAGCACAGCAGAAGTAGAGGCTTGCGTATCTGTAATAACAAAATAATCCTGGTGTTAGCATAAGAACATGAGCAAAATGAATGTACTTGATGTAGTACCTTCAGTATGTACCTTCAGTAGTCCTTCACACTCAAACTTAGCATACTGTTACTCGAAGTCAACAGCCAAACAAGTTCTACCAAAGAATGGCTGAAAGACCAGCAGACATACGCATGTAGAAACAGGATTAGCTCCTTGAGTCAAGCAAGCATCCTTTAGCTGACAGATTTAAATTAGCCTAAGTAGTAGCTGGAAAAAGAAACTTTTTTTTGGCCTCCTGGCAGAGTTCTGGGGCAAGATATTTTCTCTGCTATCTGTAACATTCAAACACTGATATACTGATCAACAGATTCAACCCTCAATTTTTATCCCACAAGCTATGCACAGATATTAAACAACAGAAAATGCCTTGGGAAAGAGAAACTGAATTAGCATTAGGACTTGGTCTTTATTGAGAATTTAACAAATGCCCCCAAAAACTCCAAAACTAACACTAATACCTCCATTGCTATTAAGTCAACAGCTCAATCACAAACAGCTGTTCTGGTATCAGACTAAGCAGAGGCCATCGGCTAGTTTCTAGCAATTCATTTCCACCTTGGAAGACCGGGAATTCTTTACTTCAGATGTGACCTGGCTTCAGATATGACCTAGTGTTCCATCCAATTCTACTGCACACTACTATACACTCGTTCAAGGCATGTTTAAAAAAAGCTGATTCAAAAGCTAAAAATGAATGAAAGCTGAAAAACACATTCATTCCTTTCTAAAGTGCCAAAACCATATGCCATACAGACACATGGCACAAATGAGATTTCAGATAACACCTGCTGTAACTGACAATTTACATGAACCAGAAACAGATTTGTTTGCCTGTTTTTAGAGAAGACAACTGGCCACATTAAGCACTCTTTGTATAACAAGCCCTATTGAAAAAGAAGTCATTCATCTGTGAATGCCAAGTTTGAGATGTACACTTGTTTCCCATACACAGAAACACTTACACCTTTTAAACATTACACATTTTATCATCTGGGACTTTGTAAGTCCCCAAAGAAACAGCCAGGGTTTTCAGCTAGAAGCCATGCAATACATATTTTCCTTTTTATTTGCAGAATATGTTCAAATTTGTTTCCCAGCCACTTGGGTACCATCATTTATGACCTGAAAGTCCCACGCCCATGCCTCTCCAGCCCCCCTGCTCTAGCTGAGGCAAATTGCTATGGCTTCATCATGAACAACTAACCAGAGAAACTTTTATTCAAAAGTTTTAAGTTATTATAAAAAAATTACTGCCTACGACTTCTTTCCACCCTACCACAAAACATGGGGGGGAAGATACCTCCATTAAGGCACTTAACACTTTAATTCCCTTGCTCTTTCATCTCTTCACCATCATGACTTCTCAACTCATGAGAAGCTCTATCTGAGCACAGTTCTTTTGATTTTACACTGTTGTGTTTGTTTGTGCCTCACTAACTCTTCAAGGACATTTACAGTCATTGTAGTACCCTGAAAGATTCAATCCATATAAGGCATCTTGTAGACAAAGCTATCTTAAAATAATGTAATGGAAAGCAATACTAAAGAAAAAACATTTTAAAACCTACTGATTAATTTCTAAGTCACTCCATGTTATCATACTTTACTGTAAAAAAAAGAAAGAGCTTTGGAACTTCAGTTGACTTTTACACTAATTACCAGCACTCAGGCCAAATCCATCTAAACAAAGCTTTCTTCATATTCAGACGAGCAGCACTGATTATGATGAAGTGTACTTAAACTGTTCCCTTACAGTGCTTAAACACAAGTTGAAGCACATACCAGCAGATATTATCAAATAGAAACTGACTCAAATATTTGAAATTTATCCACATGGGACAGTCCTTTTGTGTTTCCCTATTAGCTAAGAGTCTCTTTTGGTACACAGAACTATTTTATGTAAATACCCCCAAAATGGGAGGAAGGGAGACTACATAACAAAATATTTTCCCCAAGAAGTGGTCTACTCTCAGTGTCCTCATTTAAAAGAGAAGTGAGTAGACTACACAGTCAAGCTCTACAGTTTTGGAGAAAGAAAACCAAGAAACAAAGACTACTCAGTGGGCATCTCAACACAAAATGAAGATCTGGATATCTATCGTCATAGAGAATATTTTTCAAAGTATTTTTTAAGAAAGCTATGACTAATGGATCAGTACTCAACAAAACAAATGCAAATTCAATAAGCCTACATGACAAATAGTGGAAAAGTATACACCAGCCTGCCATCATTGCAAAGGCATCAGCATACTACAAAGGTACACCCAAACTCCCAAAGGAAATAGTTTAACAGTAATTTTTCAGGCCAGGGCTTCAGAAAAGTGTCCACACATAGTTTACAGCAGATAAACTAGAGGTTTTGCCAAGTGTAGAAGCTTACACGGAGAATGTCCATACAAAGACAAGTAGATTACTGTACTCGGCTGAAAAAGCTTGCTGCTCTGCAGAAACATTGTTTCTTCCTAATGAGCCTGACAGAACCCTGTCTTTCATAGGCACCCAATGAAAAGGCAAATCCTGACAGTAAAGTATGCCACATCACACAAAAGTGAATGTAGTGCAGCCTGGAAGAAACATGCTGCTCTTTTTATTCCTATTGCAATTGTGTGAGGTATTGTTTTTCCCCTCGGTATTAGTAGCAGAATCTTCAGGCCCAGATCAGCTGCTTACACTCATTTAGGGAAATACTTTATGATAAACATCCTCCACTTTTCAAAAAGGAAATCAAAACGAGTTTGGAAAAAATCACCCAAAAATGCAATACAGAATAAAAGAATAAAAAGAGAACACAAGAAGTATAAATACTCATACATATTCCTTCCTTCAGATAGGTGACTTCAGCAGGTTTTTCTGTGGATGGAAACAGAAATTCATAGACCTCCCCTCCAACAGTTGCACCAGTTCAGCAGTGGAAAGCCTCAATTGTCAGACAACGCTCCAGCAGAGCTCTCTGCTACTACTCTGCTCACAGCTAGGTTCAGTAATTCTGCTGGGGAATCAGGCTGCTGTGGGCAGAGCATAACACAGATTCTACCAGTTCAGTGGTGTTCTCCTACTAAATCAGAGAACACCTACCAGAGGTCATTCCTGAAGTCTGTCACTAGATAAAGCTGCAAGCCATAAGACTGTCGGCATCTAAGTCACATTGCCTGTAAATTCTAACTGCAGAAATTTAAAGCCTACACAGTCTGGCAAGTGCAGAGCTGAACTGGAAATGACAACCAAGCTGCCTTTAAGAGGCAGACAGGTACTTAAAAGAGGCCAACGTTCTTGAGGTTTGGTGACAGTTTACCACAGTTGACGCAGTGAAAAATGGGACCACTGAAGTTGTGCTTGGCAAAAGATTTTTTTTTTCCCTCCTCCAGAAAACTTACAGATTTCTCTAATAAAGCAAGAAGTTTTGAGACTCTAGAACAAGCAGATCAGTCACTATTCAAAGACAGAAAAATCAACAATAATAATACTAAGCAAGATAGGCATTTATTTTAGTTTATAATTCCAGCAAGGCTATATATACCCTTGAGAAGTTTCAGAAATGAACATAAGCTTAATACTGGTAATCCTCTACAAGAGAATCTCATCCTATCTTTACTCTATATGACCTAGTGCCACATTAACCAGAATCCTGTACAGAGAGGACCTGATCAAGTTAAAATAACCATACCTAAGTACTTAATTTACTGTAATAACTGCATTCAGTTTTAAATTAAGAAAGTTTTAAAACTTATTTTTCCGTAAGTGTTTAAAGTAACCTGTGATTATGGTTGTATTATGTTAAACTACAAGATGATTGCCACAACACTAAGGGCAGCAAGCTATGACAGTTTTGTAACTTTATACCACAAATACAGTTCTAAACTGATGCATAAAACCAAAGCCACAATTCTTATCAAATTACCAATCAACAGCAATCAAGTCCCATGAACTCAGTTAACCAAATGCTAACCAAGTAAAATATACATTAAAAAAGGGGGGAGAATCTCATCCTATCTTGAGTTTCTTTTTTTTGCAAAATTAGAAATGTTAACATTTAACACTTTTGTCTGTCACAAGGGAAAGCTGCATGAACTTCTACTCTATATGATCCAGTACTACTAGTTTTTAAAATGACAAAACATCAAGAGCATTCATTAATTGTATTTGCTACATTTCTAATTCGCTGTCTGCAGATGACTCCCTCTCTGTTTTCATGAAATGCAATTGTTGTTGGCTTCCCATATCTGAATTTCTTCTTTTCCCCAGCAAATCACTTCAAATGTCTTTGTCTCTTCAAGTTAAAAGCTTCCATCTTTTTTCAGTCTTCTAGTGTCTACCAGCTTGAAAACCTCTCTTCCAAAACAACTACAGAATACATACATCCCAATTCATGAACCATGCCAAAAGCAGTGCACCTTTCCATCTGTGTTTTGTAGCTCTAAGGAAAAAAATTAAGGCAACAATGACTGACCCTATTTTGTAACCATTATCAATGCTCCATATACGAAACCAAGGAAAATAAGTTATTCACACACATTTGGATGGATTTTAAAGACAGTTCTATTCTCTTGAAGCTTCATTCAGAAAGGATTAAAATAGTTCAGCTTTCTTGATAAATGTTAATATCAGAGGGCAGCAAAAGCTACTGGCTTGCCAGTTTTACATTGGAGTTCATTCTGTTCTTGCAAAAAGGTACATCAATGAGACCCTTGAGTATACTTCTAATAATGCCAACCATTCTTTGATTTGCAATATCTAGGTCAATTCTCTCCTACACCTAAAATGTTGACAGTAAATACACTCTAAAAACAAGAGCAGCACATCAATTTCAGCAGTTTAAGACTCATAACATCAATACACACAGGCAATATATACAGTAGCACCACATACATACTTTTATAGATAATATTGAAAGACATTTGCACCAGGAGGTTGATATCCTTTCCAATAATAGATCAGACAAGAACAGATCTTACTAGAGATGCTCAAGAGCCTTTTGTTTGCTAGCAATTGGGAGCATCTTTTACAATTTCACAAGCCACACAAAGCTGCTTTCAGTGTGTTGCTCTTCTAGCCACCCACCTTTCAGAAAGCATTAGACTTTGACTATTATAGTTGTCTTCTTGGGATTACCTACTTTTTACCTAACATCTCCTTTTTCAAAGCAATCATGCTACTTAGTACTCATCAACTTTAATTACAGTGTGATGACTGGAAGACGTCTGTCCCACAAACCTAAAAGCTGTTACTGCCATCACATACAGGAATTTCATAGAATCATAGAATGGTTTGGGTTGGAAAGGACCTTAAAGATCATCTAGTTCCAACCCCCCTGCCATGGGCAGGGACACCCTCCACTAGCCCAGGTTGCTCAAAGCCTCATCCAACTTGGCCTTGGACACCTCCAGGGATGGGGCATCCACAGCTTCCCTGGGCAACCTGTTCCAGTGTCTCACCACTCTCACAGTGAAAAACTTCTTCCTAACATCTAGTCTAAATTTACCCTCTTTCAGCTTATACCCGTTACCCCTTGTCCTCTCACTACACTCCCTGATGCAGAGTGCCTCCCCATCTCTCCTGTAGCCCCCTTCAGGTACTGGAAGGCTGCTATTAAGTCTCCTCGGAGCCTTCTCTTCTCCAGGCTGAACAACCCCAACTCTTTCAGCCTGTCCTCATAGGGGAGGTGCTCCAGCCCTCTGATTAATTTTGTGGCTCTCCTCTGGACTCTCTCCAACAGGTCCAGGTCTTTTTTATGTTGGGGGCCTCAGTCTGAACACAGTACTGCAGGTGGGGTCTCATGAGAGCAGAGTAGAGGGGGAGAATCACCTCCCTTGACCTGCTGCTAATGCTTCTCTTGATGCAGCCCAGGACACAGTTGGCTTTCTGGGCAAGCGCACACCGCCAGCTCATGTTGAGCTTCTCATCCACCAATACCCCCAAATCCTTCTCCTCAGAGCTGCTCTCTATCCATTCTCTGCCCAGCCTGTATTTGTGCTTGGGATTGCCTCGACCCACGTGCAGGACCTTGCACTTGGCCTTGTTAAATTTCATGAGGTTTGCATTGGCCCACTTCTCAAGCCTGTCAAGATCCCTCTGGCCTTCCCTCCAGTGTGTCGAGCACACTACACAGCTTGGTGTTGTTGGCAAACTTGCTGAGGGTGCACTCAATCCTACCGTCCATGTCTCCAACAAAGATGTTAAACAACACTGGTCCCAGTACCGACCCCTGCAGAACAGCACTTGTCACTGGTCTCCACTTGGACATTGAGCCATTGACCGCAACTCTTTGAATTTAAACTCCTACCTCTTATATCCAGTGCTTCTGGTGATGTTTTAGCCTTATGAAACTTGCCAAAATAGCAAAAGTAAAACAAAATTTGAGATGTTCATTAGCTTGATACAAGCTTATCTTCAGCAGCATTTCATAGGCCAAGCACGCCAGTCTGGTTTGCAGACAGTGAAATAAGCTACTGCAGTCAGCTGTGCACACCAGCAGTCTAGCAGATGGACTGCAATCTACATCCAGCCAAAAATGGTCTAGATAGATCTCCCAGCAAATTTCTTCATTCTCCTTGACCACAGAACTCACAGTACAGCACACTACTGAGAAGCACGAACACCACAACTTTCAGCAACTCAAACACTCATACCCAGATTTTTCCTAGTTCCCTAGACAAGTAGTTGTTAAAAGCAATATACAGACAGGGAGGGAAAGCAGCTGAGTGGAATCAACTCACCACCAGAACAGCTACTGCTGTTCAAGATTAGGCAAGGAAGGGCACAGACTGGCCTACTCATGCCTAATTTTCCTGATCTAGTCTCATAAAAGCCCATCTGAAAAAGCACTTGCAGCATCGCGTAAGGGAGCGCACAGAACATTTGAACAAGCTTGTCTACATATATGTACAATAAGTTTTGTGAGGAAATCGAGAGGCAGAAGAAAAAATTCTGTATGCTTTCTTTAAACACAGCCTTATGGATTGTTCCTCCTCTTTCCTCCTTGTCTTAAAGAACTTCATACATTAGATAGACTGGTAACATTCGTTTGCAGGTTACATGCACCAATGGATATATGAAACCAGGACTTAAAACACCTAAACCTTTTTGATTCTACACATTGGGTACACTGGAAAACAGTTACAAACTCTTCATTTCAGCTCCAGTTTGCTCTGTTCTCCCTGCACAGAGAATACAATAATATTTATTGTAGGGCACAAATTATTTACCACCTTAAACAAAAAAACCTTCTGAAGTTTATAACAACTAGGGAAGGGAGAGAGGGGTAGATTTAGATTAGATATTAGGAAGAAAATTTTTACAGTGAGGGTGGTGAGGCAGTAGAACAGGTTGCCCAGAGAAGCTGTGGATGCCCCATCCCTGGAGGTGTTCAAGGCCAGGCTGGATGAGGCTTTGAGCAACCTGGTCTAGCGGAGGGTGTCCCTGCCCATGGCAGGAGTGTTGGAACTAGGTGATCTCTAAGGTCGCTTCCAACCCAAACCATTCTTCAATTCTACAACTCAGGCTTTTGTAGCAGCAGCTTTAGCTGGTAGAGATGCAGCATACCAAACCAGGACAAGGATTGCCGTTACATTCTAAAGATCAGCACAAAGCTAAAAAATGCTTGCTGAATACTCCTAGAAAAGTTAGGGAGTAACTGAGAAATGAAACTGTTGCAAAGAAAATTCCACCAAAAGAAAGCTAGCAATGATTTCTTCAATTAGGAGAAATGCCTTTTGTTTTCTGTTATGAATACAAAAAAACACACCACCACCCAAACTAGGTACTCTGAAAGAATGATTTCCTTATTTTTATGAGCCCTTAAAAGCAAGTTACATTTGCAGGTGATTTATGAAGTCACTGACTGACATAAAGAAAAATAAATTTTATAAACATTTATCATCTATTTAATCTTACATGCTTCGTATCTGTACACATTTATGTACTGCATGAATCTCAACAGATAACTAAGAACCACCACTCCTTATGAAAGTAGAAGTAAACCTAATTTCTTCAGCACATTTCTAAATGCATGAGTTATTTTCCACACATGAATGATTCCTACTTGGTTATCAAATTAGATTAAAGGGAGAAGTGAGTCTTCTCCATAAGCAGCAGAGGGAAGAAACTCCCCCCTCCCCCACGCCTTAAAAAAAAAAAAAGAGAGAAAAAAATCAACCTTCCTCTTTTTTTTTTTTGCTACTTATTACGCTGCTTGGGATGTATGGCAATTATGAGGTTAGTGAGACAGAACAACCTTTTGTAGACAATCTTCAGGTCTCTCCATTCCAGGAAGCTGCACATTTTCGGTTTGCGGGCTAATACTGTTTGAACAAGTTCCCTTGTGATTTTCTTCTTTTCTTTGTCAGATAATGGGACATACCACTTCTGGAGTCTCAGTTTCCCCTGGCGACTAAAAAGCAACATAAACTGCATCTGTTGAATCAGAAGGAGAAAAAAAATATATTAATTTCAGTCTCTTAGATCTAAAAACACTCCTGTGAGGAAAATCAAACAGCAAGCAAGGTAGCAATACAAAATCTTAACCACATTACACACTTCTATACCAGTGGCATATGTTACACAAGACCTGGAAGTACCAATAATACAAAGGATTCCGCTGAACCAGGTCAGTCAAAGCAAAGATAGCGGAAAGGATACACAAGTTTCAGAAGTGGGTGTCGGAACCGCCAGGTAGCAAGTGAATACACCCAAATTTCAGACAAACCACGTCCAGCACTGGTGTGGTTGCCCTTGCACTTACTACAGAAAAAGACAAAAAATAATCAGCACAGCCCTCAAATACCCAAACTAATTTTCAATTCACCGGATTAGAACCTTACAGCGGGAGCAATCTGCACTTAAAATCTTTCTGAAAAGCCTCAGAATACTTTAAAAGGCATTAAATCTCCCAATGGAAAGTCCTACGGCGTAGAAAAGCCTAGTCTTTTCTCACATTACACAAAAGGAGTAGAGATTAAGTGCTTTCCCTGCGGTCCTATGCTCCACGTCTCGCTTCCTCTAAAGGAGTGATGTTGCAATTAAATTTTAAGAGAAACTTGTCAGTTGTGTTATCCAGCAGCTGTAACATTAAAGGAAATAGCTTTTCCTTTTTTGTTCGAAGTTGTATTGGGCTGAGGAAGTTTCCTAGACAATATGACAGTCGTGAAATACGATGAGAAAGCCCAGCCCAGTCCCGGGTGACAAGTCCGACCAGCGCCAGCACAGACAAGAGGCGGCGGCGGCAGCAGCGGCGGCGGTTCCGAAGCCCGGCGGTGCCGGGGCGCTCCCTCCATGGGGACAGCCCTTCGAGCCCGCAGCCGCCTTCCTCTCCGGCCGGCACCACCGCCACAACACCCCCTCCCGCCTCCCCCGAGCAGCCGTCGCGGGCGACCCGAACCGCGCCGCCGACTGCAGAGGTGCGGGCCCGCCCCGACCCGTGAAGAGAACCGCGCCCGCTCCCCTCCGCGGGGCAACGGGCAGCCACCGCCCGTCCCAGCCCGGGGCGTGGAGCCGGGGGAAGCGCTGCCGCCGGCCACAGTGTATGCTGCGGGGGACAAGAGGGAGAGCCACCGGCCGGCCGCCTCCTCCCCGGGCCGCTAGCCGCCGCTCCGCGGGGCGGACTGGAGAAAGAGTCCCGCAATCCGGGGCAGGGAGAACACCTCCCTCCCCACCGCCCTCAAAAGTGCCGTCGCGCCCCACGGCAGCCTCCGCGTCCCGGCGCGGTGAAGGAGGCGAGCCCGTCTCCACGCGGCGGTGCTCACCGTGCTCGGGGAGAAGGAGGACGCGGCACCGCTACCCGAGCTCCTGCTGCTGCTGCTGCTGCTGCCGCCGCGGCTGCCCAGCGGGACTGAGGGGAGGGGAGATACCGCCGCCTCGAGCCCGGCGCCAGCGCGCGCGCACCCCAACGGCCACCGCCGCCGCCTCCCCCCTCCTCTGCCCCCCCGCCCGGTTCTGGGGCAGGTCGGGGCGGGGCCGGGCTCGCGGACGCCGCTCCCGGGCGGGGGGCGGGAAAGGAAGGGGGCGGGTCCCAGAGGCGTGTCTTCCCCCCCCCCTTCCTCTCTGAACAAAACTTTACCAGCTCGTCGGCTGGCGGCGGACGGGGGGAAGGTGGGGGAGCGAGATGAACGCATGCGCAGTGCGGCGACGGGGGGGGAACCTGAGGGAGCTAACCACCACCCAATCGGGGAGATCAGCGCGGCGGCGGGCGGGAGGAGGGAAGCACGGTATTGACCAATGAGAGGGAGGAAAAGGTGGAGAAGGAGGAGCTGGAGGCAGCGGTAGGAGGGTCTGGGGCAGGAGGCGGGGTTAAAGATTATAATCCGCGTGGCCTGAATAAGGATAGGGCAACAGCCGGCGCGGCAACAGCCAACCAGGAAGCGCAATTTAGATAGCGGTCCTCAAGCAGCCAATAGGCCGGCGAGGCACGAAGTTGGGGAAATGACCTCAGTCAATCAGGTGCCTGGAGATGGAGACTTCTCCTTCGATCTCCCCATCCCCGAGGCGGGAGGGAGGGGTGAAGGGAGGGGTGACCGCGCCGCGCCTGCGCCGTGTTTCCTTCCAGCACGTGCGCGCCCCGCGTGGGGGGGTGGAGGCAGGGGCTCGCGCGCAGCCGTTGGGCGGGGAGCCGTTGGGCTCTCCCGTGAGGAGGCGGGGCCCCGCCCGGGGCTGAGGGGAGCGGGGATGGGGAGAGCGGCGGTTCCCTGGCAAGTGTCTCCCCAAAGTCACCTTGGTTGCGAGGGGTGGTTAGATTCGCAGGATGAGGCGTGGTCGTATATTTAGCGGTGTTGTGTTTCGTTGGGTTTTTTGGTTTTGGGTGGGTTTTTTTTGTTTTTTTTTTTTTTGTGGGTTTGGTTGGTTGTTTTTTTTGGTTCTGATGGAGCTGGGTTGAAAATACATGGTGAAATTTTAGTTGAGAGAAATTTAGAGATGTGTCTCTTCAAGCCAGAGTTGGAGTACCTTATATAAAAAAAAAAAAATCTTTTAAGGACCTGAAACTTTACATCATGGGTGCTCGTCCCCCTGCCAGCATTAAAGGTGGCAATGATTGGAAAACATTAATTCAGGCAGATGATTTTTTAATAATGTAATTCAGGGATTGACAGCACTGTGGGAAAAGATTGTGCTCCCCTCCGTAGCTCTCTGTTAGGAGTAGCTCCAAGCACTTTGGGATGTGTCATGCTTTTATTACTTTTTATTATTGATACTTTAAAAAAAGCCTATTCTTCTGGCTACAAAACAGCTGTGGCAGCAGAAAACCAGTGCTGGAAATGCTTTTGTGTAAAAATATGGATGGTCCGAAAGGAAAGCCAATTTGCTGGCGTTTCAAGGAATGCTATGATCAATTGTACTTGAGGAAAACTGCAGATGTATTTTGCATTTTGTAGTAGAGGTTATAATTGTAATAGAAAAGCAACATGAGGACAAAGTGGTGTGCATGAAAACAGACTGAGTAGATAAGGCAATTACAATGTTAGAGGTCATGTAGAGAGTGAGAGCTACTGTTGCAGGGGCTTGTTCTGTCATATTTAATGTTTGTTTAGCAGCCATCCTGTTCTCATGTGAACGTGCGCAGGAGCAGATGTGGATGGATCTGTTATGTCAGTCTTCCCCTTATACCGTTGTATTATTTTGTCCTCAGTAGCCACCATGCGTTGCAGCTCTGCTTGTTTCTCGTGAGGCTATTCCATGGCCCTGTTGTTCAGAAAGTTTTCATAAATTATCTTGTTCCTAATCTGCACTTCACTGTACTCGAATTTAGCATCGTATATCCCACGAGTTCTCCATTATGAGTGCATGCACACTTCAGGTGCTTATAGATCTACCAAATTGTTCTTTCAGCCAGCAAACAATTTGTATTTCTCTGTGTCAGGGTGTCTTCCAGTATATTAGCAACATTATGGTAATGGGAGCTCAGAAATGAATTTCTGAAGGAGTTGCACCAGATCTGTGTTATGATTTGTCACTTCCCAGCTCAGTGAAATATTTCTGCATATGGATCAAGTCACACATTCTACAAACACTGAACTACACAGATGGTTCAAGAAATGTACATATTTTGGTGGCATAAGGACAAAGTCTCAAAGCTACACCAGTTCTTTTTTTATTTTTTTTGATCCTGTATCATACTTTTATTTTTTTCTGCTCTGTTGCAGTTTATGGTTTCATCCAATGATACAAGTGCTCCTCTCTGTTATGTATCAGACTTTAACCTGGAGTTTCTTCATTAAATCTCCTCCTGGTCAGAATTACTCTGCTATATGCAGTTTCAGGTGGTATGATAAGGCATGTGAGACCAGCAGTATGTTGGGCATGGTGGGAACTGTGTCTAGCCATGTCTAGCTCGGCTAAAGCTATCTGTCTTCCACATCCTGTCCTGCCTCCTCATCACTGTTCCAGACGGAGGATGTGATTTTCTCAAGCTTGCCCAGATTGTCACTGATACCATAATTCTTTAACTCAAAATGAGCCTGCTTATTTTAAGCAGTTTATGGTGCGATTCCACGGCAGTTTCAGATTATCTTACTCCCAAATTCTCCTACTCCCCCTTCCTATTCCCAGCTCCATGTTCCCATCTCTTTTCCTATGCTGGCACTTTGTAGTGTCTCACACAGGGCATTGCCAAAGAGGCTGTTTTTGGCTGTACAGGTGAGGATACAATAAACAACTGAGTTGGTTTAGGGATTGAGTGCCTCTGTCAGGAGAGCGATGACACAGAGGCAATGCTGTGTTTTCTGTTTGTGGTGTTTCTTTCAGGAACTTCAGAAGACTTGCTGTTTGCATTTTCTTTGTTTTGCAGTTTGTACTAATTACCCCTCTTTATACTGGCTCCATCATTTGTTCCTGCAAGAAATTATCCTGTCACCTACCCATATACTGAACAAGCTGTAATTATCAAATAGATAAATATACATATGATGATTAAAATAATAATACAATAGCTTTTGTGTATTCCACAAACCTGTGACAATGCAAGTGTCATGCAGTCTAATTTTAGACACAACACAGTGACTCTTCTGTTTGTTGTTTATTGTCTTATAAGCAGTTCTAACAAGATGGATTTTAAAGAATGAGCTCAGTATTTTGGTTTCTAAGCTGTGAACAATAATCCCATAGTTTATTGTGGATGGATTTTTTAACTGCTGTAGTTGTAAAATACTCGTATTCTATTTTAGATGGAAGGCAAGTCTTCAGGACGAATATCCATTGACTATAAGACATTTGGGATCCCCAGCCAAGAGTCTGCTCTCTAGGTTATTTCTAGCATGACTTGAGGCACAGAAGAGATCTGTCTGGAGCTGGGCAGCGAGGCAGGGTGGAGGAAGGAAGCTTTCATGAAATAAGATTAAATTTGCTTGTCTTTGCCAGGTATGGTTTATGTCAATTCTTGTGGTGTTTTGTTTGATTTATTGTTTGCTTGGGGTTGGTTGGTTGTTGTTTTTTTAATTAATTAGGATACAGTAGGTTTGTCTGGAATATTGGGTCTTCTACCAAAATCAGTAAGGCTAACGTCCTAGCATTTGGTACTTCATGCATGGTGTTAGTGTCAAATCTGAAGCCCCTAAAGCAATTTTGTTTTGTTTTCATTGGTTGCCAAAATGATGGGTAAACAAAAAAGCCTTTATAATATGAATTATTTATTAATTCCAATGACAAATTTGTTTATTAAATTTTAACAGGTTGGGGTATTTTTTCCCCTTCAGGAAAGCAACCCAGTATTTAGTAAAGAAAGTCTTTGCTCCTGCCTCCCTTTCAACCATCTCAGCACCTTAAAGAGGAGCACAACATACTTTCAAAGTGCATATTGTGTCTTTGCAGGTCTCCACTAAAGTAGGCGGTGGATGTATGAGTGAGACTCATTTTATTGTTAATTTGTCTTCTTGATGCTCGATATCAGACTCCATTTTCATTGACTGAATAACTGTGGAGTCATTACGAAGGCAATAAGAACTGAGTTACTAGCCTTGGAAGTGATTACTGCTAGATTTTTGCCTCTTAAGCCTCCAAACAGGATGTTGCATTATTATATGCAATTCTCTTCCTTGATGTACTGTCTGAGCATTGGCCAAACTATCGGTATAACACTATGATTCATGCAGAACACTTAATCTCACTGGAGCCAACGTAAGTATACACGAGACCGTAAATGACAGTTTTCATTGCTATGCTACTTTTTTTTACGTGGAGCTCTCTCTCTTGATGAAATACTATTTAGTGCAATCTAGTAGCGTGATTGCTAGATGCTTGTATATCATCAGATCATGCCTGGAATCCTTACCCTCCTGTCTTTCTGTGTAGGGGTTACAGGTTTGCCTATGAGAGACTTCTGGACGTTGAAATTCTTTTAAATACAATTGTTTTCTAACCATCATGTATGGCTCTCCCTCAGGAATATGGATGTCAGGCCACATGTGCAACAGGCACAGCTGAAAAATAAGCATTGTGGATGTTCATCCATGAATTTTCAGAGCTGAAGTAATAGGTGGAAGCTAAAGCAGGGTCTTCCAGCCTGGTTGTGACAATTACAATCATGGCTTACACATGTCATTTCCTTTGGAAAATAAACACCTGCTTTTGAAAGTATCTGCATGTGCAGAAATGAGGGAAGGAAATATGGTAGTTACCAAACAGCGAGGGCTTCCTCCTATTTCCTGTGTTCATTAGCCTCAGGCTGGTGAAAGGCACAGTAGCTGTTTGAATAAGACACACACAAGCCACCTTGTAGCATTGTGTATGTTGGATTTGTGAGCAACAGATTTCCCTCTTTTTACTTCGGTGATGTTCTTCTCTTTAATTGTCAATGTTTATGTTGGAGTAGTGCTCAGAGGTTCCAGAAGTGAAGAAATTAAGTGTTCTGTAGAGACTTAAGAATTGTCATTAAATGGTTTCTGAAGGAAGTGTGTGAGGAAACCTGCCTTCTCAGCCTTCCAGGGTAGATGCTGGGAGGAAGGGAGGTGGGGGTGGAGAGAAGAAAGAGAGGAGGCTGGGATTTCTGAGACAGCATCGGTGTTTTAAAGAGCTGTTGAATAAAGCATCTCACATATATCTTGCTCATCCTCTGGCACTGCTAAGAAAGCAGTAGCTGCCACTGTGGTTTGCAAAGTGGCTGATGCTGCAGGTTAAGCAGTACATACTTACTGGATCCGTCCCCTCAGATGAAAAAGTAGTTGGACAGGCTTGTGCGGAGCTGCTCAGTTTTGCCCAGGATCAGGAATATTTTTTAATATATCAGAGCACAACTCTGGATAAGATGCCTGTGAAGTCAGACACATTTGTAGCAAGGCAGTGTGTAGGTTTTCTGGAATGCAGTTTTGATCACTCTACATCCACTGAAGTCCTCATTTAAGCGTATGTGTCCTCTTCTGTCTGTGCTATGAGACATGTCTGACTGATGATCCTTTATTTTATCTTTATTCGACTGTGTGTGGAGCTCGGTCTAACATAGCTCAGAAGTTTCTGCCTTTTGCACCAAGGAGATAATTCAGTTTCCAACTAATGACTTTCCCAGATTGTGTAATCAGGATGGAAGATACAAACTTGAATAGCATGTGTCTTAATTTTCAGCAGATAGAAACTTCTCTTGGAAACTGACCTGACTGTGAAATGGTAACCCAAAACTAAAATGTTCCATGTTATAATCAGACTTAAATCTTCCAAGCTTTTGTACTGATCCTACAGTATTACACTAAGCTTTCATTTCAAATCCTTCTAGAAAACGAAGTACAACTTCCTCTGTCATTGTAAAGAAAATTTATGACATGAGCTGCCTAGTTCTTGCCACTACTGTAAAGAGACAACACAGTCTGTAAGACCTTCATTTATTGCCATTTTCTTTTTGGCTGAAGTGTTTAAAGAGGTTGAAACTGGAGCAGCCTAAGGCCTGTAAACCATTTACACCCTAATTTTAAAGGCTTGAGGAGAATTTAAAAGATGCATAGATTTTGTGATGGCTGTGTCTGCATGTGAGAAAATTGTATCTGTGTGAATTTTCATTCAAGCTCTCTAGACCCCCTCTGTTGCCTTTGCTTTGTAAAGCCTATCTCTACCCTTATCCTACCTTAAAGCTGCTGAACAGCAGTTAGAGCAAACATCTTTGCCAGGGGATGTGTGCATCAGTTAAAAGCGTGTGTATCTGGAATCTCGAGGTTTTGAGCGATTTTGAACCACCAAGGCATATAGGAAATGAGTGAGATAAAGCTCACCATGAGATCTTATGGAGGGGGAATGCGATTTTATAAACAAAATGCTCTGTGAACTGTTGACTGTCAACTGTCTCCCTTTATGCTTTCACACCCACATACTCAGGAGCACCAAAATGTGTGTTTTTAGATGGTCTGGCCAAGATCAAGTGTGTGATCACACAGAGTAAGATGCTGTCTGTTAAGTACTCATTGTGGCTCTGGGTTTCTTGATTGGCAAATGAACTGATTTTGGACTTCCTTTTTATACTCCCTTGGGGGGGATAGTGTTTGAGATCCTTTGCCTTACTGTTTTGCCCTTCACAAATGCATGAATGTCTTGTTGTCTTTGTTTTATAGCTCTGGACTTGTTCTTCATCTTGTTCGATACCTTATATTTAGGTCAGTTTGTTCCTTCTCTTCATTCACATGTTCTGCAGCTTCTTCTGGTGCTTTCACACACATACATACACACAGTTGCACTCACACTCCATTAATACTAATGTTCAAATTTGTTACAGGTTACTGCAAGAGAACCAAGTAGCTCCTCCTTTTTTTTGCTGAACACTTTGTTCCTCAGGTGGATGCCTTACCTTTTATTTCCATCTATACAGTACCATATCAAATACAGTTAGAAGCCTGTCCCAGTAAGAAGACCTCATTTACTCTCTGACTTTATGGTTCTGCCCTATTCCAGTGGGTCATTAGTGGAACAAAGCCAAAAGGCAATTCAATTATTTGTTCAAGTCTGAAAGGCCAGTGTTTTAGAACTGCAGAGTGGGCTATTAACAAGGCTGAATCCTTTGGCAATGCAAAATACTTGCCATGTGGAACCTAATACCCTTATTATAAATTCATGAATGATTTTAATCCATCCTGGCAGCTTTCATAAGCATTGCAGTCATCTGGAAGGAAAAAAGATCATTGGTTTGTGCAAAATAATACAGCTATGCTCATATTTGATCTAGCTCTCTCGTGGGAAAGAAATACCTAAACTTTTTTTTTTTAATAAGAGACGTTTCTGCTATATTACGTCTCACTAATCTGTTTAGAAATCATGTTCAGTAAGCAGTAGTAACTCAGTACAGAGCATCAACAAAAGAAAAAAAAGATGTCTAAAATGTGCACAGCACTTGATGTGTTGGAGAAGTTGTAAAATCATGTTGTAAAACTTAACTGCCAGTCATCAGAAAGTAACTTTCTAATAGGAAAACCTGGCTATCAAGAAGTCCTTCCATTTTGTCATAAAATTTTAAATGCTTTCCCCAAAATTTGAGTTTCCCTTTGAGCACTCTTAACTTAGAAGCACTGTTTGTTGCAGAGACAAAGTTGTCAGAAAGGAAATCAGATCTGAGAAGCAGCAGCTTTTATTTCTCTGGGGCACTGTGGTGCAAAATTATAACAGTCAACAAGTAACATTTATTGTGGCAGATGCTTGAAGAAGTGCCCAGTAGCTCATTTCTAGTACAATTTTCATAATATTATTTTTCCCAGTAAGTGACTGTTCTGGAAACAAAGAGAGATATTGTATGATCACAAGTCAGAGAGGAAGCATGCATGGGAGGGGATGCACTGAAATGTGTAGTGTTCCAGAGCTGCGGTGACAGTCAACCCTGATGTAAGGCCAAACCTGAAGATTCAAACTTTTAAAATTCTGGCTCTTGTTTCTATAGAGCCGAACACAACTGAGCTTTGGGTAGGGCTCTTAAATGCTATGAAATCTCTTCCTTCTGTAAGTAGAACAGATTTGTCCCAGTTGCTCAGATTTGCAAAAGAAACTCATGTAAAGAAAGCTTATAATTAATCTCTCTTCCCAGTCTGCCATGAAGAAATTACAGTTTTACAGTTTACCTTGGCACAGAATAGTCAGAATCAGGCATCCTTCATCTCTTTTCTGTCATGAATAATTTTCATTGAGTAGCACCAAAGAACAGCGTAATGAAATCACCCCCAGACAGCTAAGCAGTCTGAAGAAATTGCGTGCATAAACTACATGTATATATATATTAAAAAAAAAAAAGAAAATAAAAGAAAAACCCCACAAACAAACAAAAAAAAAACCCGAACAAGAGACCCATGCCTGAAATAGAGCAACAAGCTGGCAAATATTTAGGGTGGTTTATATTTATTTACAAATGTTAGCAGCAGATGGTTACCAACATTTCATCAGTATGGCTGTTCAAGCAACTTAAAAGCTGTAACAAACAGCACAATTTATGGAGCAGCTCGCCTTCTTTAGCTCACTCTTCCTTGCAGAACAACTCCTATTACAATTCATCACACAGCTAAGTAGCTAAGAAAAGGAAATAGGTGCAAGTACAAAACCAGAAAAGCAGCATGGTCGTCCAAAACTAGAAGTCATTGGCTTCTCCATCATAGATGCCTACTTTGAGTGACAGTTCTGTGCCCAAATGATCATTTTCAGAAGATTTCTTCCTCTCCTGAGTACAGAGTGTACCTTGGTTATTAAAGCTTGTAGAGGCTACAGTTGCAGATGCTACCTTAGCTACGAGATAGGCATAATTTATCTTACTGGATACCTAATTCACTGTCAAATTCAAGAAGAAAGATTATGTCTTCATAGGGTGGCAGCTGGATGGAACTACTTGTGTTACCAAAGTGGAGATAGAAGAAAACCTCTATTGTATCACCATAAAAGAGATGGGCAATATAATGACCAAACAGTGATTTAAAAATGGAAACGTGAATGCTTGCTCTGTAAATATTTACCATGAAGCTGACTTTCCTGCTCTTATTCTAGCAAGTGGTAAGGAACAGGGTAAGAACTTGTTAAGGATAATGGATGTGGCTTAGAGAAGAGGCTGCCACCACCATCATTTCACTGGGTGACATGACCTCACAGCCTGCCTGGTGTCAGAACCCTCCATTCAACAAGAAACCAAAGCGTGCATGCACGTTTGTGTGTGAGAAAGGATTACTGACAGTAAACTTGCAATTTGAAAGTTGCTGACATCATTTATTCCTTCCTGGGAAAATTCTATGTATGTTGGTGATGCAACATCAAAAAAACCAGGTGGAATCTGAACTGGAAATGGATGTAGTTTATGCTGATTTAATTCATTATGTTAAGAACATGAAGAAGCTGAAAAAAAAAGATTTGTTTTTCCTTTCCTTTCTTACATTCGTATGTAGTAAGTGCTCAAAACTTTTATGAGAGCATCCCCTTACTTAGGAGAGGTGTGCTTTTAGAAGATTCTTTCTATGTAACTTGACACATTGCACAGCAAATGTTTTTTTAAGACCAGGATGTGCATGTTTATATCCAATGCTGTGGGGTATGTGCCTGCTCTACATTTTGCTGAGGTCCTCCCTCAGAGGTGAGCAGCTCTCAGCTTACACATCACCTCACTGTTTCTGGACACACTTGGCTGTAGTGGAGCGTGGAGCTGGTGCCACTTTGTGTGCTGGGACCTGCCCTTGTGCCACCCACAGGAGCCCTGGTTTGGCCAGGATTGACAGGGCTGGGAAGCAGGGGTGCAGGGCCACTGATGCTCCAGCTTGCCTGCACCCTCGCTGTAGATCTGCCCAGTCCTAGAAACAGATGGGCACTAAATCAGTTTTGGGCGTTAAAGCAGCGCCAGACTGAAATCAGCAGACTGAGGAGTAGATGATGGATGGATGCAGGCTAAAAACTGGCTGAGAGCCCTGAATAACTCTCTGGTTTAGACATCACCACACTGGAGGAGACTTTGGCAGCATCAGCACTTACCTTCCACCAAGTGCCGAATCATCCTGCTGAGCTGGGGTGAGCAGCACCTGGCCGGGGAAGGGACACCAGGGAAGGATGCTGCTGTGCCTGGCTGGGTCTCAGGGTGAGCTCTGGGGCTCAGGGCAAGCTTTGGGACTTGGAGTGCTCCTGGTTCTTGGGTGCATGCATAGCCTCACTCCACCCCCACAGAGCAGAGTCCTCCAGAGCCAGAGTCGATGTGCAGGGTCCATCTCTGAGAAAAAGGGAGATTCACCAGGCAGGCAGATTTATGTGGTTGCTCTTTTCCCCTCGTGCTGCAGCCTGGAGCCAGTGCCTTGCCATGTCTCAGGAAGCAGAAGCTGAGGGCCTTGCTGTTGGTGTATGCAACCAGGGCCCTTAGACTTGTCTTAGAAGTTGCTGGTGATGTTGTATTTAGCTTACAGCAGATCACATTTTCATTAGTGGTGCTGCTTCTGGAGAGGAGTGCTGAGTAGTAATAATTATTGCTTTAGCAGATTGTATCTGTGTGCTGCTGCCACCTGCCACTCTCAATATTGTGCTGTAGAGACAGCCCTGGTTTTAAATCCTAGTGGGTGACCTTATTATCAGTTCCATGTTTGCAAAACCCACAGAAGCCTGCCCCCAAATTATGGCCATTTAGAAAGAAATACATTGGAGGGTTCCTTTCCTTGCTTGTTTGGGTTCTGGGTCTTTAGCATTCATACAGGTCATTTTTCTCTCTACAGCAGGCTAAGATTTTAGGTATGGGGAGGAGGGAAGGAAAGGAAAAGAGGAAGAAGGGGGAGGAGGGAAGGGGAAAAGGGAAGAACAACAGGCAAGAAGAAAAAAAAATCTACAAAACAACACCACGCACTGTGCCTTTAAGAAAAGTAACAGTTAAAATAAGTTTCACATAAACCCAGAGACAATAGCTCTGTTAAGACTTGGCTAACCGAACGAGAGTGAAAGGCAAAGTAAATTCATATGTTTTATCCAGCAGTAGCTTGTCAGCTCAAAATTATCCATGCCAGCACAGACATTAACAGGGTTGTAAAACCACCCCATTCCATTCTCATAAATTCCCCGGCTTGAATTAGTGAACTTGAAATTTCTTGTCCTCTCGGTACTCGTGATTCTTGGGACTCTAACCCACAGCAGTACCGGTAATGGACTACCTTGGTGCTGAATTTTATTTTCTGAAGTGAGAGGGCTGGGATTTCAGGTTTTTACTTTCTGGGCTATTTAATATGCAGGTGCAGGACAGAGTAATTCGGGATCCTTGTTTTCTCCAGCTGGTTGAGGGTCACAGAGGTGTTATTTCTAAAGAGGAGTGAAGACAGTGGGGGATATGGGAATAATTATTAGGATTGTTCTAGAAAAGTGCAAAAATATTTTTGGGAAAACGCAATGCTCTGAGCTTTGTCTGGAGGGCCAACCTCCCTGAGACCTGTACAGGCAGTCACCTTGGCCAGCATGAAACATGACTTTGATTGTTTGGAAAGTGTGACTTCGGATCCTTGTGCTGTATAAAACCCTACATCCTCCAATTTAATAGAGGTATACAAGTTTACACCATTGTCAAGTTTGGCCATGTCCTTTTGTCACAAATCTGGAGGAAATTACTCCAAAATCCTTGACATTGGGAATAGTGTTATTTCAATTCAACCCATGGTTTGGCCGCGGTCAAAGGTCTGTGCTATGCATTGCTTCTGTTTTAAATGTGTGTAGAAAGAATGGATTTTGTAGTTGAAAGCCTCATAATGCTGTTATCCTTGTTCAATTTTTTAGCACCATCTGTTCTTCCCAAGTAAAAATTCCTGACAAATCACATGAGCAAAAACTTACTTTATTTCTCCATGCAGCAGACAAACCGTTAGAGTTACAGAAATCTGGTTGGGCAAAGAAATATGTTTACAAAATGATTGGTTTAAGTCTTTGTTGTCTGAGAAAATGACTTTTTAATGTACTGACAGCTGTCTCCCTCTGGCATGTTTTCAGTTTAACAGTTTATGTTGGAGTCAGATCATTTGTTTCATAACTGGCTGTAGCATAACAAACAGCACTTTCAAATCTCCAATCAGCCCACATATCACATAAACGTTATCTGTCCCAATTGGGATACTTTTCCAATCACTGTGTTTTTTTAATCATGCCTGGAAAATCCGTAAATAATATGGCCACATGATAATCTTCTTCTAAGTCATGTAGATAAAAACGTGAGTCGACTGAAACATTTGGATATTTTTATTAGGTCATTTTATTTAGAGTCAAGGAAGCTACACGGCCATTAATGCATACTTATTTATTTGCTAAAATAGTTCTGTAGTGCTTATTTAAATCCTGTCTAGAAAACAAATATTATTTTCTGATTCCCAGAGCTTCCAAAGACCAGTGTGCTGGGCACTGTGCAAGTACAGTTTGGATGATTACAGGCTCAATCAGGGGTTCATTTAAATGTTCTCATACCTCACTCTCAGATATGAGAGCACTAGGCTTCATGGTCTGATCCTTCCATGTATATCCGGTGGTGTCCAGCTGGACCCAAGTTGGTTTTGCGTGGTTCAGTGTGTGGGTGAGCGCAGAATTTTGCTGTCACCGCTCCTATTCCTTGAGCATAGTACAGGACATCGTCACCACCACTTTGGAGCAGCACCTGTACCTTGGGTTGAAAAGTGCAGTCTGAACAGAGAAATCCCATTGCAGTAGGGGCAGCTGGAAGTGAAAGAGAGGGAAGTTCTCTTCATTTCCATCTAAAGTGGTCTTTTGACATCATAGTATCTCCTTAATGGTATGTGGTGGACATGACATAGCATGACGTGAAATGGCAACACCAGAGTGTTATTTCTTTTATTGGCACTGCGATGCTTCCTTTTCCTGCTTCATAGGGAAAAGGGAAGATTATAGTCCAAGTGATCTTGTGGTTGTACCATGTATATTCTGTGTACCATGATGGCACCGATACTCATTGTATAAGGACTTGTTAACTAGGTTTTGAAGAGGTGTTACTGATTTACTAATTGATTAGATCCACTCATCTTGGAACCAGAGGAATAGTCAAGGCTTTAATTTGTTCTTTGTTCCTGAACCATAGCATTTGTATCCTCTCCTAAATCCCATTCTTCAAATAAATTTTGCAGTCAAGGTGGAAAAGATCTGTAACCAGAAAATTTTCTTGCTAACTAAACAGTGAATGTTACCAGTCTCTGGCATATTTCTGAGGTGCATCTGTGTCTGTGATCTGTCCCTAGGCTATGTACATTCTGAACTGAAACATTTGGTTTGTGTCACAGTAATGTGCTTATGGACCATGTAAAACCATAAAACCAGAACTGATAGAAGCCCCTTTGCAAGCCTTACACCACAAATGGATAGATAAGTAAGAAAGGAAAAATACAAGCTCTCTGTAGAAATGAGTGTATAGGTAAAACATCTACAAGGGAAAATGTGTCTGGAGGATGGCTTTTTATATGAAAAAAAGAAGCCCCATTAGATAAGTATTTGTCGGCAGACTATTGGAAGTTGCAGCCATAGGTAGGTAGGAAAGATGGTCTTCTGACCTGTGTCTTTCAACATTTTCACCATAATCTGTAACAATAGTTTTGTGATACCAGTATGAAACCTGGAGCTGCAAAGGCAGCGTTACTGACTGTGCATTGTATGGCTTGTTTTCCCTTCTTTTCCTTATGATCAGGCATTGGAACAGGCTGCCCAGGGAAGTGGTGGAGTCACCATCCCTGGAGGTGTTCAAGAAATGTGGTGCTTAGGGACATGGTTTAGTGAGTTAGGTGGTGTTGGGTTGGACTTGAGGATCCTTGAGGTATTTTCCAACATTAATGATTATATGATTCCATGATGGCTGGCAAATCTGAATTAACTCTGATTCATGGTAAGGCTTACATATCATGGGTACATAGGACCCTGGGAGGTCTCGTTGAACATAGTATTCACTGTGTGCTGGTCACGACTTCAGAGCAGATTGTACCGTATGGAGTCCTGTGAGGAGTTCTAGTCTAAAGGGAGAAAGAGAGTCAGGAGCGCTCTTTTAGTAGGAGGTGTGATGACTGGGAACATCTTTTAACCACAGCACTTGTCGTGTCATGTATTACCTTCAACGGCAAAAGAAGCGTAATGATCAGGAAGGGAGCTATGGGACTTGTGTGAGTATTTTAGATGGTCCAGTTCCAACTTGAAAGAATACCAAGTGAGGGAAGTACATGTGGCATTTATTATTTAATCTATGTCTTTGTACTATTTGCATAACCTTAGTGAAGATCCACTCATTTTGCAATCTGAGAAGCCTGCATGTATTGTATGCTGTGGAGGTCACATGACTTCATAGAATCACAGAATGGCCTGGGTTGAAAAGGACCATAGTGATCATCTAGTTTCAACCCCCCTGCCATATGCAGGGCCACCAACCACTAAACCAGGCTGCTCAGAGCCACATCCAGCCTGGCCTTGAATGCCTCCACGGATGGGGCATCCACTACCTCCCTGGGCAACCTGTTCCAGTGTGCCACCACCCTTTG